>JAFIRS010003470.1:0-132955 GCA_018342105.1 Gonioctena quinquepunctata
GGGGTAATGATGATATTGGTCTTTGTTCAAAAGCTCCCACCCTCTTTTCAATTATTGAAGAATTGATTCTCTTCAAATCTACAACTTTTGGAAGAAAAGACATAGTAAGACTGTATGAAAAAAATATAGATTATTTCACCTTATAAAAAATACACTCACTCAATTGAGAAACTTCTCGTACTCTGTATTCACTCTGATGATATTATCTAACATCTGATTTCCCATCAACGACTCCACACATTTTATAAGAGACATCCCCACCCCATTTCCAGTAGATGGGAGTGTGAAGGTCAGTGCGCGCTTGAACATCAGCACATTCATCAATACTCGCAGTTCACTCCTACCTCTCTCACAGGATGAATGCCCTCCTCGCTTGGAGAGTACAAGGATTCATGAAGGTCATGACTACACAGAATATGTATGCTTACACCACAACTTTAGTCAAGGTCAAACAAACATCGAGATCAAATCTTAAGGTTGCCGAAACAATCCCAACATCAAAACTCAAGGTCATATCTCAAAGTCAAAACTTAATGTTATGAATCTCAAGGTCAAACTCAAGGTCAAAACTGAAGTCGAATCTCAAAGTCGACGAAACCCCATGTCAAAACTCAATGACAAATCTCAAAGTCAAATCTCAAGGTCAAACACACACACATTGCACACCTGCAACCATTCAAGGTCACACGTGACGTCATAGTGGTGGGGGGAGAGCCAGAACCGGCTTAAATCTCCTACTAACATTACTTATGATTTAAATATTGGTTAATTGTTACATTCGAGCAATTATTCATAATTATAGGAGTATTACAATCAAGATTTTAATGTATTGAGGTAGACGATGCCACATCTCCTATGTTGTTAACTGATGTCACTCCAGATGAAGATGCGCCATAATCGGATAGCGTTGTATTTTGTATGGATTGAAAAATTTTGGTTTCTATTTGATTGATCAATATATCCCTCCGCAACGTTACTAGATTTCCAGCCTCCATGCTTTTTTAATTGAAGTAAATCACCTCCTGCATCCACTAATAGCGTTGCGGAAGTTCTACGCAAACAATGTCCAGTATATTTTTGGGGATCGGGCAAGTTTAAATATTGAGCTATTTCCATAGGGAATTCACTGAATTTATCCATTCCCACAACCTGTCTAGTACAGTTTCCGTTCTGGTAGTTAATAAAAAATCTTGAATTTATTTTGTCCATATCTAGTGGACGGAGGTTCATATATATTTCAGAAATCTCGTAGAAGAACCCAGAAATGTACGCGGTACTTTTGTTTTTGTATTACGTATTGTAACTAAGAGTATACTGCTGGTATCTTTTACATCATTTACTGTCAAATCTTTTAATTCATGGCAACAACTAGCCCCCAAAATTCCAAAAACTAAGGCTACCTACAAACGTTAATATTAATATTATTAAGAATTTGTCGCAATAATAAAGTAATTAACTTACCTTAGTCATTCAGTATTTGGAGTCGGGTGCATTCTTTAGGAAAGTGTTTATCTCATCGGATGTAAAGTTTTTAGACTTTTGACTTTTAAAACCATCAGATTTCCGTTTGAAAAAAAACGTAACTTCGGAAATTTACTGATATCGATATTATTTTCAATCGATAGAGTGGTTCTCAACATCGAATACATAGACCATAGCGTCGATGACTTAAATTTTTTCGACAATCATCCAAAATACGTAAGCAGCACAGTTTTCGAAAGTGAATTCACGTGATTATCAACTCTCCCATCCTTGAATTTTGCATATATTTCTTCATATATCTTCTTAGATTTTACTGGTAATAAATCCAAAGAGATTTCCTCAGCTTGATTTGCTATTTCTGGTGGTGTATTTGGAAAATCTAAATCAATTTTCGAATCAGAAATCATGATAACTGGAAAAACTAACAATTCTTTCAGTGAATAGTCTAAACAATTAACGAGGAACGTCAAACTAATGAAACCAGGCAACTAGATATAAATTGTTTTTAAATCTCACGGTATTTTTACGATTCTGTTTTGCTTTTTAATTGAACAAAAGTAAAAAAAAACATTCCAATTATAGAAATGATTCCTGTCTTTATTCATCAATAATTTAAAGTCATCAAAACATTTTATACGAGGGCGGGAAATGATTGAAGATGTAAATTTAACTTTCGACACTAGAATCGAAAGTTAACGTTATGAGAATTTGTCTCACTTGCGACGGAAATCACGTTTTCGCTGAAGGTATTCTATTACAAAAAGACGTCCTCTCGTAAAGGGTTGTAGAAAAAAACATTTCCTTTGTGTAATTGGAAGACTTGGGCAATTTTAATATAAAACATAACCTCAGAGCTATAATAGAACAAAAAACTCGATACTGATTTCTTCTCATATCAACCAATCAGTCAAAATATATTTTATTGTCAAGGAAAAAATATAACAGATTTACAAAATAATTATCATATCACTATAGAAATTTAGAGTCACCGTAAGTTTGAGATAACCTCAAAATACACCTTTTACAGCGGGTGACTGGCTTGTCCTATACATGTTTGTAATGTCACAAAGGTAAATAAATATTTCTATTTCTATTTAGTTGTAGTGAGATTTGGGCAAACATATTTCTTTGACTTTTTCCGAAACATATGGAGATTTCTGTAGTGGGGGCAATTTGTTGTATATTTTTTAATCTCATGCATTATGGAATTTTGTCAGTTCTGATTTGAGAATGGAGATTTTTTCTTGTGATTTGCCGAGTATTATATTTCTTTCCAGGATGTTTAGTATCGAGAATGATTGTTTTGTGTAATGATTCATCGAGTGGAGTCTAATGAATAAATTTGAAGGCAGTTCCACAGAAAGCGTACTTTTAGTTTATTCAGAAGAAAAATCGAAGTTAGGAAAGTCAACAACGCTGTGGTCTAAATTCTCTATAATAAAAGCTGAATTGAAAATCACGAGAAACGTGGAAATAAGCAATAACCATAGATTGATAGCATTTTTGAAATGAAAGAGTGTCGGTTATTGTCCGAAAAAATCTAAAAATCTGACACGAGAACAATTTGACAGATTTTTGAATGAAGCTTCTACCAAATATCTTATGATGAAAGTGGCAATCATTTTTGGATTATTTGGAGCATGCCGTCGTGATGAACTGAGAGATAATTGAGCTTGAATGACATCAAAGAAACAACAAACTCCCCACTAATTCATATTTTGGACACCAAAACTAACATTAAATGAAGTTTTTGCATCATTGGAAACTACATGAATCTTTATCGTGATCATGCTTAATTTTGCCCAACTTCCATAACTCATTTTCAGTTTTTCCTCAGTTATTCCAACAACAAATGCACTGTTTGATCAGTTGGAATGAATACTTTTGGATGATGCCTACCACCATTGCCGAATTTCTGAAATTACCAGATCCGCGTAGTTTACCGGCCATTGTTTTCGAAGATCTTCAGCATCTTTGTTAGCACTCAGAGTACGTTGAATCAATGGAAGGTTTCATGAAAAAGGGCCCTACACAATTCTGGAAATACGCGAATTCTGTGAAAAAAATCTGTCTCTGTGAGCGGTGCGATGATTTACAATTTACAATGGCACTTCAACAACAGAGAATAACGAGATAGCGAATGCATTTGCAGATTACTTCAAAAGTGTATACTCTAATAATGAGGCCAAATATGACACCTTTAATTTAGAGACCAATCCAAATATAATGAATTAATTTCGAATTACTGCCATATCTGATGAAGAAATATTGGTCGCTATAAAACGCTTGAATCCCAAAAAGTCTTTAGGGCCAGATAATATTCCGGCATATATAATAAAGGGATGCGCGGATTTTTTCTTGAAGCCCCTTTAAATAATTTTCAATCTCATAATTAACACCAGACTTCACCCAAAGGTTTGGAAATTGAGCAATGTTTTCTCCATATTAAAAAATGGCGATAAAACCAGATTACCAATTATAGACCGGTTGCTTTGAACTGCATACCCAGTAAGGTGTTTGAATCAGTTGTATACCTGAAAATGATGGAATTCGTTGGGCCTCATTTAACGGAAAAACAACATGTTTTCACACCAAAATAATCGACAGTAACCAAATGCGCAAATGAAGTGGTTGACCTGACTGGACAACTAAACGTTATATACACAGACTTTTCGAAGGCGTTTGACAAGGTAGACCACGACATTTTACTAAAAAAAATTTCAGTATAATTGGCTTTTCATCTGAAATGTTGGAACTATGTGCGTCTTATTTGAAGGGACGCCAACAATATGTGGTCTTCAAGGGAAATTGTTCAAAAAAATTTACCACTTTTTCAGGTGTACCTCAGGGTTCCAATCAAGCTCCAATTTTTTTTAGGTTGATAAATTCATTACGAAGTTGCTTGGGATCATCCGAATGCTTGATCTTTGCAGATTATTTCAAAATCTATAGGAAAATTGATATCAACGATTGCCATATTCTTCAAAGAGATCTTGAAGCAGTAGCAATCTGGCCAAAAAACAATAACCTGCCTCTGAATATGGGAAAATGTTTCTCAGTATCTTTCTCGAGGAGGAAAAATACTCAATACCAATATTCCATAGACAATAACTTTCTGGCTGACAAAAATGTTGTAAACTACCTAGGAGTATATTTCGATAGAGAACTCAACTTCAACTATCATGTGACTACAATCGTCAATGAAGCTTATAAGATATTAGTATTTGTAATCAGAAACGCCTTCAGGTTCACAGATATAAAAACATTGATTATGATCTACAACACTTATGTCAGGAGCTTACTGAAATATGCCTTTATCATCTTGTCGCCGTACTATGAACAGTATAAAAATAAAATTGAAATAATTCAAAAAAAAATCTCAGGTATCTGTACTATGGAAAGAACGGGGTGTATTGCTTTGACCTCCCTTAAGCAACACTTCTGAGAGAATTTGAGTTCGTTGAACTATTCCGTACTATTTATGCATAAATTATTGAATAATAGAATAGATTCCACGTATTTCTTAGAAAAACTCACTCATCTGTACTCCAATTACAATCACAGAACTACATATTTATTCGTTATTCCCAGAGCTTACACTAACTTGGGCAGAAATGCGCCTCTCTATAGACTGTTATGAATGATTTGGATCCTAACACGATCTCTAGAAACTTCTCATCATTCAAAAGTGAAGTCTTTTAACACTATCACAAGCTCTCAATTTGAAAATTTAATACATAGCAGAGTCCTTAAAAATAATACTGAAACGAGATAAAAATATTACATTAATCTAGGTGAAAAAGCACCCCTCTATAGAAAACGAGTTATCTAGAACCTATCATAAGCGACGAATATCAGTAGGAATGAAATTGTAATAACCTACAACACACTTCGCTATTTGAACTTTGTTTCTTTTTATTCATTTTTCTTTAGGCCTCCATACTGAAAACTACATTATGCTAACAATCATAAGTAGAAACTGTTATAAAAACTTTAAAAAACAAATTAAACCGACGAAAAACGGAACTGAAAAGCAAAAAATAAAATAATCCTTTTTAGTCTTGATAACTAGGCTCCTAAACTAATGTAAGTAACTAATTTTGAGTCGATGCCAAACAAACAAGCAAATGAGTTAGGTAAAGCGTAAAATTATGGCATCGCCATCGCACGGTGACATTTTGATAATGTTTTTGGAGTAATTTGATGATCTTCGTTGATTGTTTAGCGCCGAGTCAAAATTAGTTACTTACATTAGTTTAGGAGCCTAGTTATTAAGACTGAAAAGGTTTATTTTATTTTTTGCTTTGCAGTTCCGTTTTCCGTCGGTTTGATTTTTTGGTAAAAAGTTTTTATTTTTCAATTTTTTGTGGCTGAAATCTACTAATTACTACTATTCAATATTTGATTACTTTCAAAATACTTACTTACCCACCTTAGTTCAACTAATAACAGTTAAATAATATGATTATCTACTTTAATTATTTATTGTTATATAATGTAAATTATTTTTGATAGTTCTGGTTAGTTTATTTCAGCACTCTGTATATAAATCCATCCTTTCATAGAATGTTATTATTGTGACGGATGTGGGAGAACAAAAATAATGACAATAGCAATCTGTCACTATCAACTACATATGTGTGCCAATGTTCACAAGTGAAAAATCAATCATCCTCTGTTTTTCTACTCATAGGGGTGGTTAATTCTATACCTAATCAAAATATGATCATCTGTGAGGTATACACTATCTAATAAAAAATAATTATCCAAATCGGACAACCTAGTACAAAGTTATGCCTGATCGAATCGATTAATGAACCAAAATTCAGAGGGTGAACGATCTATATCCTTCATTTTGCTACCCTTAGGGGAGGATTTTTTTTTCAAATTCAAATTCGAAGTACACCCTATCTAATGCTCTCACCTTACTCCATTGATATGTAATTTATCAGGCTTTATTGTTCACTATAGATTCAACTACTTGAATTGTAATCGATCAATGGCATATAAATTCTGAAGATTACATGCAAATAAAATAAATAAATGAATAAATTCAGGAGCAAATTTAACTACAATAAAACGACATGGAGGAAGGAAGTCCTCAACCGTAGCTGATGGTTTAAACGAGGATTCGTTTGATAACAGAAATGAAATTGCTGTTAAAATGTTCCCTGGTACAAGTACTAGTTCTATCTCTGCACCTGCATTATTTGGCTAACCCACTTCAATAGCACCGCCATAAGTTAGCGATGACGAACGATCTGCAGTTGAATTCTTTAGTTAATTCTCAGGGATTTAATATTACCAATTGTTCAAACTGCCAAATACATGTTAATGTTTATATATAATTCCTCATACGTGGGTAACTGTGCCTGATTATTATTATAACATTTCATTAAATGTTTCTATTGAACATATTCATATTATTGAGAAACTACCATCATTTTACTTTCAACACTAGTGTTGAAAGTATTTCCAACACAGTGTTAAAAGTGATTTTGACACATTATATGAAAACGTCAGTTTCTTATTCACAGACCTATGAACTAAAAACGTCATTTTTAATGGCAATTGTACAGAATAGTATATTAAAGTATAAGTGGATAAAAAGGGCTTTAAAACACGCGCGATTTTTCGAGCACGACGGCGCAGCCGGAGTGCTCGAAATAGAGCAAGTGTTTTTAAGACCAGTTATCCACGAATACTTTACGTATTTTTTTTTATTGGTGCACTTTGAAATCGTATATACTGGTATTATTACTACAAAAAATAGAAATAAAAACTAATAATGCAAGAAGGTTGAATTCGTGATGTGACATCAGTATACCTTTCGTTGTCATGGAAATGAGAAAAACATTCATTTGCAATTTGTTACCAAAGATCAATATTTGTTTTCACCAGAGCTCAGAAATGAATTATTCTAATATCGATTTTTTGAATAGTGAGGCAGAATCGCGGTTAATACCGCGAAAATCCAATGAGATATATAAAAAAGAATATGAAAAGTTCATCAAATGGATGGAGGAGCACATATAAATGAACGAAAGTAATATTTTATTTGACGTTACAAGGTACTCCTGTCAGATCAATAATCAAAAATTTGTCATTTAGACTTCACGTTTCTCGATTTGTTGATGTTGTCATGGTTACCTTTGAAAAACGCGCGTTTTTTAAAGTTCGATTCAAACACGCTGAGGCGTGCTTTAAATGGGTAAAAAGGGGCACCAATAAAAAAAAATATTTTTCACATTTTTATTGAAAAAGAACTCGTTCACCTAAAACACGGATGAAATTTCTTTCGTGAAAACCTTTATTTCGTTCTATCATCATGCCATTATCTTAAAAACTTCAATTAACTACATAAACATTACATTCTCCGGAAGCGGATATCTCAACCACCGAGAATACACTCTTCATGAAATATTTTAAATTTTTTCTCTAGTTAGGAGCACTAAAACGAAATTATTACATCAATAAACAAAAGAGCACAGGTGCGCCCAACTCCACTTCTGAATAACACCACAATAACCAGAATTTATGATATTGGGCCTTGGGGTGAATATGGCTGGCACTGGAATTGCGGAATGAAACTGATGAATATAGTCTGAGTTTTGAATTGCGATTGTTTCCATTCCACTGTTGAAATAACAGGCTGAATGAATTTAATTATAACGAAAATTTCTAATATATATATATATATATATATATATATATATATATATATATACAGGGTGTGATCTAACTTCTTGCATAACCGCTAACAGTTGATAGTCCATCAAAATAATTGAAATATGATATAAGTATGCCGAAAAGTGACATTTCTGTACCGAAAAATTTATTTTTCTACGACCGTGGGTTTTTACCCACTTTCCCGCACGCACTTGAGTTTTGAAAGTGTTACTTTCCCGCACTAGTGCGGGAAAATAAAGATATGTCAATTTTGACGTTATTATATACATTTCATTAATTTCACCTGTAGTTATTACTATTCTTACTGATTTAGGTTTTAATATACAATATAACCTCAAGAAATGTGCCCCCGAACTAACACCTGTTCTTTGCAAGTTGTTCAACCACTCTTACAATTTGGGGGTATTTCCGTCCAATTGGAAAATTGCAAGAGTACAGCCAGTCCCTAAAAAAGGCAAAAAGGCCCTACCTAGCAACTACAGACCTATCGCACTGCTATCTATTATTTCAAAGGTCATGGAAAAAGCCATCAACATCGAGCTCATGGAATATCTGGAAGACTCAGGAATTGTCAACGATAGGCAATATGGCTTCCGCCATCAGAGATCAACTGGTGACCTGCTCGCTTACGTCTCACATATATGGCAGCTATCTATTGAAAAGTATGGAGAAACTTTAGCTGTGGCATTAGATATCTCCAAGGCGTTCGATCGAGTTTGGCACCAGGGACTCCTCGCCAAGCTTTCGTCTTATGGCTTGCCCCCTCAGTTGTGTTCTCTGCTTGCTAGTTTTCTCTCAAACAGGTCTCTCCATGTAGTGGTCGATGGAGTTTCATCTGACACTCTACTCATAAATGCTGGTGTTCCGCAAGGATCTATTCTCACACCAACACTATTTCTACTTCACATCAACGACCTGTTGAAAGCAACTTCATGTTCAGTACACAGCTTTGCCGATGATAGTACCCTCCATACCGCTTTCTCTTCCAGGGCCCCTATATCAGCCCGTGAAACCAGAAATGAACGAGGAAGAAATGTTAATAATATAAATATGGACTTAGCAACAATTCTCGAGTGGGGATCTAATAACTTGGTAGAATTCAATGCAAACAAAACACAAGCATGTCTTTTCTCTAGAAAAGCCGATCTCACTGTGCCTAACATAACTTCGTCAGGAGTAACCATACCACTGAAGTCATCCATATCGATGCTTAGTATTACTATCAGCAATAACCTTTCCTGGGAAAACCACGTGAGGTCCATTGCCAAAAGTGCATCCCAAAAACTTGGTTTTTTGTTTCGTGCCAAGAGCTATTTCACCCCCACTCAGCTGCTTATGATCTATAAGGCACAGATCCGACCTGTCCTGGAATACTGTTCCCATATTTGGAGCGCGGCACCTAAACATATCCTGAGGCTATTGGATTCTGTCCAAAAAAGGGCAATTCGTCTCGTCGGTGATGCCTCGCTTACAAACTCGCTCACTTGTCTGGAACACCGTAGAAAAGTTGGCGATTTGTCTCTATTTTATAGATATTTTCATGGGCGATGCTCTTCTGAAATATCAACAATCGTTCCTGCTTTGGCAGTCTCTTCGAGACTAACCCGTCAAGTTCAGTCATCACACCCCTTCGTGGTCACTTTGGAGACCTGCAGAACATCACTTTCCAAAGACTCGTTCATCCAACGAACAGCGAGGCTTTGGAACTCATTGCCTAGGGAGGTGTTCCCCGAGGCATACAACCTCCAGAAATTTAAGAAGAACACCACCTCCTACCTTCTTTCCCTTGGTTCTCACGATGTTCTCTGAACATTACAGGATATCCCTTTTCGTGGGAACCAGAACATAAAAAAAAGACTTTTTTCTTGCTTCTCAATTTTTTATTTATTGGAATAAAAAACAAATTGGGATACTTTTATATAACTATGTTTTTCAATCAATCCACATAACAATGGAACTAAGCTCTTGTCACGTATGGTACCCAATGCTTTGCAATGATAACCAAGGTATATCATCGAAACGTCGAAGTTTTAAGTCCAAGCGTCGTCAAAGTGACAGATAGTTAGATGCCGGCTGAGATCGCTACCTATTTACGCCTACCTAACCCAGAACGTTACACAGGTCACAGATTCAGACATTCCACGGCAACGTTTCTAGTAGATTCAGGCGGAGGGATAATCAACATAAAACGTCTTGGAGTCTGGAAGTCAACTGCTGAAGATTACTTGGAGGACTCCGAAGAACAGAAGAAAACCAATGCCGTCTCCGTCGTTGTCATCTTCATGCACTTTGCAATCTACTGGTGTTACTCTGAACAGCTAGTTACCATCAACTAACTCCGCTGGACCGGCTATTCTTACTCATTTGCAGAATGCAAGTTCTGTTTTTAATATTAGTATTCATAATAATGAGTAGATTTTCATTTGAAGTTTTGTTTGTTGAAAGAAAATATATATATTTTCAATATGCTTTTTGTATTTGTATGCGGTCGTAGAAAAAATAATGTGCCCAACTCATGCGTAAAGTGTCTTTCCCGCACTTGACTGCTTGCCCGAACTCCGCTCCGCGTCGTTCGTGTTAACGCCAGTCACGTGCGGGAAAGTATCACTTTCCGCACTTGTTAAGAAAAAAACTATTTCCTGCGAGTATGTGGAAATGAGCACTTTTTTCCAATGATTTGTCGGGTGGAAAGAAGCACTCTTCCGCTCTAGTGCCGAAATAGTATATTACATTACTAGTGCGGCAAGTGACATTTTTCACACGAGTGGGAAATATATTGACACGAGGCGACTGCGGCAATCACACGAGTGTGAAAAATCACTTTCGCGCGAGTAATGTACGTTATTTTTCCTACGACCACCTATTTTATTAAACAATATGTAAATATTAGATCGTGTATATTGAGTTGCCTGACTAATCTTACGTTTTATGTGTGACAGTCTATGTTAGAATATTGTTTCTATAAGAAGTGCACATGAATTTAGAATTACTTTTATAGTGGAATAAAGAAATAACGATAATTAACGTTCATTTGAAAAAATTACAATAAGTAAGTACTTATTAGATACAACTGGGGAACAAATTGAATTATTTGGAATCATCAAAATTAAAAGTGAATTGGTTATTGTTACAATTTGTAAATTGTTTGCGAATGATTCGTTTCAATATTTTCTCGGATGCTGCTTGTAATTATTGTGCTCATCGAAGAAGTTGAGGGTTTTAAATTTATTTTTCTGATTGAGCATCAGTGTCTTCCGAAGTTCTACGCACAGCGCTGACAATTTTAGTGGCGGTGTTCATTCTGTTGGTGTGAGAATCATCTATATACCCCTCAGCGACAGCAGAGGATTTCCATCCTCCGTGTCTCTTGAGAGAGGTAATATCTCCTCCTGCATCTACTAGGATCGTAGCTGAGGATCTTCGGAAACAATGACTGGTGTAAGTTTCTGGATTCTCAAGTTTTAAACATTTTGCTACTAAGGTGGGTACAGATCCCATTTTGTTGATACCGACCACATGCTTGGTGCATTTTTGGTGTTGGTAGTTAAGAAAAAACCTCTTTTCGTGGGTTGCTGGTCTTAATTTAGCATATTTTTTATATTTTTCACGAAATTCATCCGTAATATTGAATTTTCCATCTATTTTATTTCTCGTATTTTTGATCTTAACTATAGCTGCTGAACCTAGATCTTCAATGTCGTCTACAGTAATTTTTATCAACTCTTGCTTGCGACATGCTCCTGATATACCGAATATTAAAGCAACCTGTAAGTTAACATAATTCTATTAGTAAATTAATGAATATCACATTGCTTTAAACTCACCTCAATAAGTAGAAATTGATCATCATGATTCATCTGCTGGGTTGTTAAGATCATTGATTTTTTCTTTTTGAAAAAGCTTTCACCTTCAGATATTTTGAGATATCTACGTTATGATTAATGTATAATAATAATAATAATAATAATAATAATAATAATAATAATAATAATAATAATAATAATATTAGATAAGCAGGGTAGGTCAAACAACACTAGCAATGACCTTGGTGAGTGGCGCCACCACTTAACCCAGCCTAGGATGCAAAATCGGACCGGCAGCTTAAGCGCATCCGGGAGGAAAAAGCAAACACTTCCTCTGGTGTCGGCCGTGTTCCTGCTAGGCTAACCCCCTCGCAGGATCATACTCTGGTTCCCAGAAGGAGGAGACAGGGCCCCCACAACCGACCTCATCCGGATGGAGGTCAACGGCAAGGTGGTGGGGCCCAAATCGATGGACAGCCTAATGACGACCTACGCAATGGACAACGTTCTGAGTGGACAGACGAAATGAGAGACGGCCTTCTGCGTTGCTATGAGAGTAGCGAGCCCGGCCGAAGGGGATACATGGCGCGAATGCATGCTCTGTGGTGCGTGGCACACCCAGAGTATGCCGCATTTTCCTCACAAAATCTGCGGGATTATGTATCTCACCTTCGTAGCCGTGGCTATGTGAGACCGCCTCCTAGGCAGGTTAACGAAGTGGCCGAAGTGGCAGAAGTGCCACGAGTCGAACCAGCCGAAGAGGTGGCAGGTATCAATATTCCACCAACAGAGATTATCAGAACACGCAGGGTGCTCCGCACTTCGAAGCCCCTGAAGCCTCAAGATCTGGCTCGAGTGGATGCGGAGATTCGTGAAGCGCTTCCAGAAGAGGCTGACATCTGGCAAATCAACACCGCCGTATGATGCTGCTCTCATGCTTTCTCGTGCGAATACGCAGAATAATGCGTCTTCGACTAGAAGGCATGAGAGACGCATACAAAAGATGGAAGCCAAAATCAAGTCGGCGAGACAACACGCATCTCGTATCCAATGTGTGATGGACCACATAGTGGCCAATAGGCCATTTACGCTAACGGTGCGGCGAATCGCAGCTAAGTTGCGACGAGTCCATCACACATTGAATCAAGGAGTGCTGTTAACCATCAAACAACACTGCCTTGATAGGATACGAATGCTGGGCTGCCAAAAAGTCACTGTACGGCGAGCGAGAGGAATCGCGGAAAACAAACAGTTCCGCGAGAAACCCTCCCGCTTATTCCAGCAACCGCCGCTTGTTGTAGAAACCCGCCGACCGCTGATCAGGTGGAAAACTTCTGGAAGGAGATTTACGAATATCCGCAGCCACTCAACATAGACACTCCAGCCCTGACGCAGTTTGGAGCCTTCTGTAGGAGGTTTCAGCAACCTCATCCCATTGAACTGCGCCAACCGATAACCCCGGAAGAAGTTCGGAAAGCTCTACAGGGCTCGAAGAACTTTGCTGCTCCAGGCCCAGACGGGTTGTGCAACTTGTGGTGGAAGAAGTTCCCCAGTACCCACCACCACTTAGCCAGAGTTTTCAACTCGTGGCTTAGTGGAGAGCAGCAGATTCCGGCTTGGTTTGTCGAGGGGCGAACCGTGCTAATCCCAAGAACGGAAATTTGTCTGATCCCAAGAATTACAGACCGATAACATGCTTGAACACGTGTTACAAATTGTTTACGCGCATTTTGTACACGCGAATACTCCTCGCAGTTGACACGGTGTACGAACGGATATATGAGCAGAAAGGGTCAAAGAAAGGTGTTGCTGGCTGCAAGGAGAACCTGCTGATCGATAGATGTATCACGCAGGATTCCGTGCAGTATAAGCGCAACCTTTCGATGGCCTGGATCGATTACGCAAGGCATTTGATTCAACATCGCATGAGTTGATCTTGCATTTGCTCAGATGCCTTGCGGTACCCGATCAAATAGTGAGATGCATTGAACAGTTGATGCCACTCTGGAGGACTCGCTTCACCATAACATCAGGTGGAGCCAAAGTCCAAACGGAGCAGGTTATCTTTAGGAGAGGTGTGTTCCAAGGGGATTCCCTCAGCCCCCTCCTTTTCTGCATCTCACTTATGCCATTATCCGTTGCGCTCAGAAAAACCCGTGGTTACAACTGTGGCCCCCGGAGACCGAAGGCATAAGGTCACCCATTTATTTATATGGATGACCTGAAGCTTTATGCCTCGGGTGAGGGAGATCTCCAGCAATCTCTGAGGGTGGTGCAAGAGTACACGCATGCTATCGGTATGGAATTCGGGATGGATAAATTGCACTGGTTCATCTCAGAAGAGGACGATGCGAGGATTATGGAGAGGACGCGCAGCTGGTAGATGGAAGTATCCTCCGCCATCTGGATGCCGGAGAGGCGTATACCTACCTAGGAGTGCAACAACGTTGCACCCAAGAGGAGTGGCGGTTAAAAACGCTCTCCGCGGCAAGTATCAGCAGAAACTCCGGCAGATCTGGTCATCAGAACTGTCGGGCATGAACAAAGTTTCTGCCACCAACATGCTTGCCGTTCCGATACTGATCTACTCCTTTGGGGTAGTGAAGTGGACCCTGGAGGAGCTGCGCGGAATCGACGTGAAGACTCGAAAAATGATGCACCTACATCGTAGTTTGCATCCGAAATCGTCCGTTCCACGGTTGTACCTCCCGAAAACAAGGAGGCCGTGGACTTCTGAGTTTGGAGTGTCTACACAACAGGATGGTGTTGGATGGAGCCTGTAAAGTCATCAGGAGCTTGGATCCCCTTCTCTGCATGGTCAAAGACCATGAGATTGCAGGGAAAGGAGCGTTTCTTTTTAAGGCAGCAATCCGTGCAGCCGATGAACTCGGTCTTGTATTTGACACCGAGCGGATATCCAGACTCTATCACCGAGTTGGAGCCCGCTCGAAGGAGAGTCACATAAAGCTGCAGAGAATACTGTACATCTGCAGCTCCACAAGGATAAGCCGATGCATGGAATCTTCTACAAACATATTGAAGACCACGGCTTATCCGAAAGGCTGACCTTTGCTTTTCTCAGGTCAGGTGGACTCAAGTCGGAGACTGAGGGATTCATCATGGCTTGCCAGGACGGTGTTTTCAACACTCTCGTCTACCGAAGCCGCGTGATGGGTATAGAGGTCCCTGACACGAGATGCAGGGCCTGCCGTGGAGCGCCTGAGACCATCATGCACTTGCTGTCAGCATGTACAGCATATGCGATCTCAGCCTATATCCATCGTCATAACGCGGCGTTACGAGTGCTGTATTATCATTTACGACACTCGTACGGTATTGATGAGACACCGGTGCTGCCCTACGCTCCGGGGGATATTGAGTCCGTTGTGGAGAATGAAAGTGCCGAATTTATTGGAACTACTCATTCCCCACCCTCAGGCAAATAAGCCTGATGTAGTCCTCTTCGACCGCGAGCAGAAAACGATATACGTCATAGAGTTTTCGGCTCCGGGCGAGACGAATATCGTGCGAAAAGAGGACGAGAAACGGACGAAGTATCGAGATTTACTCTTCGAGCTCCGCAGACTCTATCCAGACCATTCTGTAAAGATAGTGGTTCTGATTATAGGGGCCCTTGGTGGAATGATGCCAACGCTACTCTCAAACCTGGAAATTATACCGGCATGCCGTAAATCGGCAGAATCTCTAGCCGGCCGCATGCAGAAGGCAGTCATTTTCGGATCGTTACGTCTGCTCAGGACACGGACCCAATGATCTCTCACCTCACGGGTGTGGGGAGAGGTCATTGGTTTATGTAACCAGCGCGCCCTTCCGAATGGGTCGGAGCTTCGGAAGTAAGGGCCTGACTGGTAGTTTTTAAAACATAATATTAATAATAATAATAATAATAATAATAATAATAATAATAATAATAATAATAATAATAATAAATGCTTTTATTGAAGGTACAGCAGTTAGCTTATATCCTAACAAAAGGCAGGATTCAATGCCTGCACATGATTGCTCATGGCAGGAATTGCTCTCCCATCCAACCAGTGGAGTATAAAGTAGTGCGCAGCATAGAGTACAGAGACCACAGTGTATTTGGTCGTACTTTCTTAGATAATTCATCTATGTATGATAGGATCACATTTTCAGAGAAAGAACTTTTGATTTCTTTTATTCTTCTCCAGTTGAGATATTCATTATAAGCTCGTTCATATCTATCTCTAGAATTTTCTGGTAGAATTTGTATAAAGCTTATTTTTGATGCCTCTATGATTTCTGGTGGAGTGCAATCCAATACATTTTCAGACTCCATAATTATTTACAAAGTTATTGTAAGTGAGATAGGTAATAAACTAAACTAAAACTTTTGTACAACTCTGAAATTTAACAAGGTTTTACTTTCGATCATGTACCTACTATCACGAAATGTCTATTTTTTGTGGTATTGTGTCGTGGAATTGTTTCAAAGCTTTTTGAATTTTCAAATAATGTGCTCGCGTCTGGTTCTCTGGTTGCCTATCTTAGATACAGGTAGTTCGTATTGAAACAAACTACTGAAATTTTGTTTTAATAAAATGAAAATACAAGAAATATCATAATTCTATTAATGTAAATCGACTCACGAGATATACATATCTCTGATAACGTTAATTCAAATCTGAATTAGCTCAGATGGAAGAGTATACGGTAGATGACCGCAAGGTTGTGGGTTCGATTCTCGGCGTCAACATTTTTTTTTCTTCTTTTCTTTGTTTTCTACAAATAATAAGTTTTTAATCCAGTTTTTATATAAATAATATCAATAAGGAAGAGCAGTTAATAATTACATCTCTAAATCTTACAGGATTCACGGGTTTGACGGCTTATTGACAGCCGTGCGGAAAGTTACTTTCCGCACTAGTGCGGAAAGTACTTTCCGCACGCGTGAGAATAAAGGTCAATTTCCATGGGAGTAGAGAGTGCGATATGTGTTACTTTCCTATGTGGTCGTAGGAAAATAACTATTTCCTACGAAATTTCAAAATAGTCATTATTATTCAAACAAATATGCATATTTTGTACCCATATAATAATAATAATAAATGGCCTTCATTCATATTTTAGATAATATAAAATGGTGAAGTATCAGCTAAGAGCTGTTTTTCAACTTTACCAATTTTTTTACAAACAATTTGAAGAGAAAAATAAAAATAAACAAGAATAAATCGATCAAATATACAAATGCAAACAGAATATAATAGTGGTGGCAGAAATTAATATTTCATAGATGTAACAAACAATAAATATACATCAATGCAATTAATACAATAAATATACACACACACATATCACATAAATTTACATACATATTCACATTAAACATATACTAACTATTAAATACATGACTCAGATTAGGTTTACATGGCAAGGTTCGTGAGACGTTGGGTGACTGAGATTCCAAAGAAAAAAAAGAAAGTTTGAGTCTTCTTTTGAAATTAATTATTGAATAATCCCTAAAAGGAGTCGGAAGATCATTATAAAGCTTGGAAGCATTGTAAATGAAGCTTCGTTTATAGAGTGAGGTGCGATGCTTGGGAATCTGTAAAGTCTGTTTTTTCCTAGTATTAACATTATTATGCCTTTAGGAATCTGAGTTTACCATATATATATATATATATATATATATATATATATATATATATATATGGGGGCTTCTCCGTTTTTATAATTTTATGCGTGAGAGTGAGAGTGTGAAGTTTGAACATTTTATCTATTTTCAACCAACCCAATTCTGTTATTTTATTAGATATTCGATCGTATTTTCTGAGACCACTGCAAAATAGGCACAAGGTTTTTTGGGTTAATTGTAACCTTTTCATATTAGAGGGTTTATTATTGCAGACCCGTAAAGGCTGGTCACAATAAAAACAACTTTGAATGGGTTTCACATAGTTTTAATTGAATTTTAGGGTTGAAAACTGGCTTCTTCAATTTATGACCAAACTTCTTATTAGCAATCGAATATCTATCAAAATAACGAGTAGGTTGTTCAAACCACTCTAAAATAATATATAATAAAAGGCTAATATATAGTAAACTCAGATTCCTAATAATACTGAATTCCCCTCCTCATAAACGCTTCATTGTCTTTAAGCCCTTTCCCACTTTCCCCAGAGAATTCAATAATTACCTAATTTCTTTGGAACTCTGGTTGTAAACAATCAAGTCGTATTTATAATTAATGTATAATGATATGTTTTTATTTTAATGCATTGATTTATTTTTTTTGTTACATCTATGAAAAAAATATTATTTTTGACCACGCTTTTTCATTTTTATATTATATTTATTTTTTTTTTTTCTCTTCCAAAATAGTAAAAAAGAGGGAAAAAGCTTCTTAACACCAATATTATGAAAATAATGAAAAAAGGTACCCAAAATGCTATTTTTTTAATAATTGACTTTTTTCGGGAAAGATTTTCCTACGACCCGAAGCGGCACATCTCTCCCGAGGGCCGCGCGTGCGAAAACCGCCCTGGGAGGCTTCAGCCACCCAAACCATCCCCCCAGAGAATATTAACCTTTTTCCCTTTATTATTTTATAAAAGTTACCCCGGGCAAAGAAGAAAATTTGACAAAAACGAACCACCTTTGCATCTACCATACTCCATCTGGCAATTCAGGCGAAGAAATAAGCTTTACATTAAATTTTGATACTCTTATTTTCATTTTATTATTATTTCGGAATTTTTTTCAATGAGCTTTTTGAAATGAACCCAAACTGCGCGGCACACCAGCGCAATTCCCGACACAAAATGAAGAGAGTACAGAAAACGTTAACCCCGGGGTTTAACCCAAAAATTTTAGTTGGTTTATTTTCTGCAACGAAAAGTATTTGGTCCCCGCAAAATGGGGAAATTACCGGTGAGGCGGTATGGGATTTATCTCCCCTGGAAAAAAAGAAAACAAAGTTCTCGCCAATGGCACCCCTTTATTGATAAACTGGCCTGCTCCGCTGGTTGAAAGGGCCTGCCTGGTCCGGATTGCGGCCGATCCCCTTTTTTTAAGTATAAAATATTTTATTTTTTTTTTATTATTATTTTATTATTATTATTATTATTGTTTTTTGGCCCAATGACGGCTGCGGTGCGGGCTCGGCTCGACCCGGCGCCAATACCTCCCCGCATTTTAAGATCTGAGCCCTAGTTGCTGGCGGGCGTCGAAAATGACGCCCCCAGCGGAGAACTGCCGAAGCCCGCATTTGGCGTTAATCTGGCCTGAACCGTACTTTTTGTATCTGAATGGGAGGTCTGCGGGACTCTCGTCGTTTCTCGTCCTCTTTTCCCTTTGGACCGGGCAAAGCGTATGTTGCCTGAGATGAGGAGTAGTTCGGCCTCATTTCCCGCGAGGATTCCGGGCGTGGGGCGGCACCGGTGTTGGGACCTGCGGGTTGTAAATTTTTACCCTCCCCCAAACCCTTTATGACGATATAGGCTGGATCATGCTGTACTCTGAACGGGCGCGATGGGTTCCGGGGGCTCCCGGACCCTGCATCTTTGGTTTCCCCCCCGCGGCCCCGGGGGGGGGGGTTAAAACCTCCGGAACCCTTTATAATCCCTCGGTCTCCCCACCCCCCTTTACCTGGGAAAAATCAGCCCTTTCGAATAACCGTGGTTACCATGTTTGGGGGTTGCCCTCGGCCTTTTTTTCCAAAATTCGGTGTACGGGATTCTCTGCGCTTTGGGCTTTCGGGGGATTTGCCCCGTTTTATATTAGGTTCATTTGGAAGCTGGTCACAATGGAAAACTTTGAAATAGGGTTTCACATGGGTTTTGCCTTAATTTGTTGGGGGGAAAGGGCGTGTGGGGGGAAAAGGGTTTTTTTCCCGTTGAGGGGGGTCTACATAGCATTTGGATATGTTTGGAGATTTGAGCTCAGATCAAACCAAACACCCCTTTTTTTCATTCCCGCGGTTGAAGGTATAATGTCGCGATCAATTGAAAATGGCGAAGTTTTTCTCAACCAAGGCCCTTTTTAATTTGATAACGAATAACGTCACCGATGATTTGGCGTTTTTAATTTGTGTGTGGAGGGATATCTTGAAAAAAAATTTTTAAATCTTTGTTGATTTGTGTAGTGCAAATATCCGAGTCCTCATATTCAAAGTCGATATATATTTGGGTATCATCAGCGTAGTGGTAAATTTTGCAAGATGTTATGAATTCATGGAAATCTGATATATATATATATATATATATATATATATATATATATAGAGAATAACAATGGCCCTAGTACCGAGCCTTGTGACACACCAAAATATCACGTCACTGTATGTGAGACTCCTCGACTGATCACAAAACGATGGTACTCAACTTCTTAGACAATTTCTTTCTTCGGTGAAACCATTGAAGTTGAATTGTATTGCTCATACGGAGATATTTGAATGACACTGCAATACTCTGATGTGTCACTGAAGCAAAACGTCAAATAAAGTGAGCTCAAAAAGGTATGTGCGTGTTTCTGCAAATTTCATTTTGATCGTGCGAATCATATTGGTCCGAAGATATTGTGAACATTTCGTAAGATTTAGTGGACTTCCTATATTATTTAACTTCTGCGTATAACTTTTTGAATTGTTTGATAGTAGAGAATGATAAATTCATCCATCTAAGATACATGGAACGTTCATTGTACCTGTACATTCTCTCATTACCATAGAATCGGGTAAATAAGTAGCGATTGTTAACTTCAACAAAGCATAATTGCGGTACCCTGAAGTTATATTCAAATTTAATCTTCAATTTGATATAAAATATGAACAATTCAGAAGATTCATTCAGTGACATTCCATCAAAAATCTTGGAGGCTGCCGATTCTATAAGTAGCGAATTAGTTCCAGAAAAGTCTCGCTGGCGTTACGAGAAAGAATCTGCAGCATTTGAGTTGTGGTGTGAGAAGAAAAATTCACTATCACTTGAAGAAGTGTTATTTATAGTATACTTCCACCACTTATCAAGGAATCTTTGCCCGTCAATCTTGTGGTCGAAGTATTCAATGATTGAACTTATTGTAAAATTGAAGAGAGACATCTATTTAAGCAAATAGTTTGAATTAACGGCATATAAAGAGACTGAACGAAGGTTTCAAACCCAAGTAATTGAATTAATCAAAAAATTACAACTGACTCAAATTGTTTTTACGAAACATCAAGTAACTCGATTTTCATGGACAATGAGAAGTATAAATTTTTTATTATTTAACAGTTGCCTGCTTCTTGTGGAGTGTGAAATAACCAAACGCTTCACTAATTCAAGTAACACAAAAGACACAGGCACAGGCTAGCAATGTTTGATGCGTAAATCTGAGTAAAGAATCAAATCACAATGTTTTTAAATTTCAAAAACTTTTGGTTGGAAACCGACCAACAGCTCGGTAAAATTACAAAACGCTTAGGAAAAATATTTTTTTGGTGAAATTACAATAAATTTAAAGTTGTAAAAATACTAAAAATATTCGTAAATTTTTAATGAGTCAAATGTAATTTCAGTTTCAATAAATTTTTGTAACTTAGAAAAAAAATTGTAGTAACTCAAATCACAAACAATATTTGTAAATTTTAAAAACTTCTGACTGGAAACCAACCTACCTTTCGGTAAAATCACAAAACGCTTAGGAAAAATTCACTTAAATTACAATACATCATGTAATTTTCAAGTCAGAGTTATAAAAACACTGAAAATATTTGTATATTTTTAATGTCTTCAGAGTTATCTCAGTTTCAATATATTTTTGTAACTTTACAAAAAATTGTAGTAAATCATGTCACAAACAATGTTTGTTAATTTTATAAACTTTTGATCGAAACTGACCAACAGTTCGGTAAAATTACAATACGTGTAGGTTGTAAAAAACATGAAGATTGTAAAATGACTGCTCATCTTAGTAGATTTCCTCACAAGTCTTGGTATATTACTCGAATTGTATTATATTTTGTATTGGCAATACACTGATTTGTAATTTTACTCTTATGTTGTATTGTAAAACAATTGTAATTTTACAAAAAAAAATTAAAGTGACAGTCTATTCCGTCCCACGGTATTCTTAGCAAGAAGGGTTAGTGAAATGCACCTTGAGAATTTCAATCGACCGCAGAGATGGGGTTCATAAATCATTTTCAGAAAACCACGGGACTATTTCACCAAATATTAGGCAACTCTATAGTTCGGATACATTACCTGGTGTCTTCGAAAATGGGATGCTCCTTCAACTTGTAGGCTTCGAATAGCCCAAAAGGAGAAACTCTAGTGGTGCAAGGTCTGGCGACCTGTGTGGCCAAAGTTGTTCCATATTACGCCCAATTGCCTTACTTCGAAATATTTCCTAGATACATCGATTGACACTTGCCCAATTATAAATCGGCGATACATCACATTGAAACCATGAGTTTTGTTTTTCATCAAAGGGCATTTCTTCTAAAACTTGACTAATTTCGTCTTTGGAAAACTGCAAGTATCTCTGTGAATTTGAATTCTTTCGGTAGAAATATGGGCCAATCCTTCTGTTGTTTCAAACAGCGCACCCCACATTTGTCTTGAAATAATATTGATCCTGGCATTGTATCACATACTTTGGATTTTCTTGTGCCCATCACCTACAGTTCTGTGGACTGACTACCCCATTCGAGGTAAAAGTCGCCTCGTCTGCCCGTAAAATTTGACAAGTAAAATTTGATTTATTTCACCTTGTGTGTATTGTTTACCGTCAGATGATTCGCCAATTGGATTTTTACGGCAAAGTCAAAAATTTCGACTTCGCTTGCTGGTATAGTTAATTTTCCACTTTTTTAATAAATCATGATGAAATTCTCCACGGTGTCATTGTTTTTTCAATGATTATGTATCGGATCTCACACATTCAGTCGAACGTGATGTCCATAAATATATAATCAATTCCTGGGCTCGATTCAATATTCATCGTTAAAATATAGAGATGTCATAAGCTACATGTTGAATGCTTCATTAGTAAATCCAAGCATTTCATGAAATATTAAAGTGAAAACGTGATGTGTCAACCGTTTTCGCGTAGAACAAAAAAGCAACTTCCACAAATTCACGCTATTTCCACGAAAGTAAATGGACATTTAGAACGACGCTCGGTGTACGTAAATGAAATCCGAATTGGTACTATTGCGGAATATCAAACGAAACGATCAGTGCTCCAGTGCTCCATTGAAATTATTCACATTGAATATTAAGGTTTAACCTTTAACGAAATGCTAACTGACGGGAACCAAGCAGAACAATTTGAACATTGCCATGGAACTACGTATTTATAGAATACCATGATTCAAGGAATATATCAACTCCATACTACAATAATGGAATATGCCATAGAAATTTCCAAATTGAGAATGTTTCCCTTTTCAATAGTTTTCAGTGTTCTCCTTGTGAGACCTGCGAATGAAAAAGCTCTAGATAAATTTCATGGCTCATGAATGTTTGATTTGAAATTTTAGATGGTCTACGCTAGCTATTTCCATAAAATGAATTCCAAACTATACTCAGAGAACCAAAGTTTTAGTTAGTGCTTCACTTTCCGGACACCTGAGCTTATTTCCACGGGAGACATTTAATATATCTCAGTTGTTCGACAGTTTTATTTCCGAATATACAGTGGCGGGTATAGAGCAAATTTGAGGGAAACGTCTGTTGGTTTGAACCAGGATTATTGGTTGTATTTATATTTCTGAATATATGTTAATACCATTCTTAATAGGCAATGAGTCATAAGTGAAAAAATATCATTATTTTTTCCATGAATATCAAATACCACCGCGATGACTTCATTTTATCATACAATGAATAATATTATTTGGGCGAGTGTTCTGAATGAATCGTTTGATATTGGTTCTGGTTCCTAAAATGAAAATATTTTCAGGTGGATATCATTCAACGTTCTTCGTGGTATTCAACTGAAAAGTAGTTGTTTTTCGTTTGTGGTCTACCACTTGTTTCCATTTATATTGAATGTTTTGTGAAGAGACTCTTAAATCCTTTGTTTTCTAATATTACACTTCACATGGCTCTCTTGTTTGATATATACGCCTTGTTATTATATATATCTTCCGTTATATATATATATATATATATATACATAAATATATATATATATATATATATATATATATATATATATATATATATATAACTATGAATTTGAAATAAACTTTGTAGAAAGGATATTCCTTGAGGTTGCAGTCAAAATAATGGCCTATGAGAAAAAGAAAAACTCTTTCTTATTTAGTCAAGCTTTCGAAAATGTTTATTTTCATTATCAAGACAAGTAAGGTGAGGTTAAGTGAAGACAGCGAACTAATCACCATTTCGTGATTGAAGAACTTTTCAAAATCATATCACTATGACCCACTACTAGTAATATATATAAAAATTAAACAATGGCAATCGCACATATTGTTTTAGATACTTAATTTAAACACTTTAAAATTTGAACAGGCACAGTAATTACCACATGGTTGAAGCATGACTGAAAAATATATATATATATATATATATATATATATATATATATATATATATATATATATATATATATATATAAAAATATATATATATATATATAAAACGGAAGAAATTCAATGGACACAGCCCTCAGAGAGAAGTGTTAACTGTAGACAAGTGTTTCGGGCTCTTGGCCCTCATCAGTACGGTGAAGAAGTGCAAGGATGAACAACACTTGGTAGAAAATGACAAATCAACGGACTCAACAAACAGAAGCCAGCCGCACATTTGTGGTTCGGTCGGCAGACCCTGCACTCCAGGGCAACAACCAACGTCACCACGGAGGCAGCTACAGCCACCTGCGTGAGATCCGAGTCCAGGATATATGAATGGGAAGAATATCGAGGGGACTGGTAAACAAAACGGAAAAAATTCAATGGACTCAGAGATGAGGGCCAAGAGCCCGAAACACGTGTCTACGGTTAACGCTTCTCTCTGAGGGCTGTGTCCATTGAATTTCTTCCGTTTTGTTTGCCAGTCCCCTCGATATTCTTTCCATTCATATATATATATATATATATATATATATATATATATATATATATATATATATATATATATATATTTATATATATATATATAGTGGGACCCATTTAAAATGGAATCACCCTTGGAATACGCATTTTTCAGTCACTCTCAAAAATTTTTTTTTTGAGAAAGACTGAAAAATGCGTATTCTACAGGGGTGGTTCCATTTCAAATGGGTCACACTGTATAAATATAGATATATATATATATACATATATATAATATATATATATATATATATAATATATAATATATAATATATATATATGAAAATGGATGAATGTGTCCGAGAAAATACATGAAAAAGGAAATTGTGGCATATTGGACAAATTATCAAATTAAAGAAAAGAAGCATCCTCAAGTGGGAGTCGAACCCATCACCTTACGATTTCTAGTTCTGAGCTATTCAGGACATAAGGAAACGACACACACTTGTGAATCATTTCTTCCCATAATTTAATGTTAATGTTAGAATGAATCGCAGATCGAAAGTACTCATCAATGGCCGTCAGGACCCTTTACCTATCACTCTAACATCCTCGTCAACGTGACGATTTCAATAGAAGATTTAGGAAGATTATCTCCAACCACTGATAAGATTTTGCCAAATATATGATTTGAAAGTGGGAAATTGTGTCCGAGAAAATACATGAAAAAGGAAATTGTGGTATATTGGACAAATTTCCAAATTGAAGAAAAATAACATCCTGAAGTGGGAGTCGAACCCATGACCTTACGATTTCTAGTCGTATGCTCTACCTACTGAGCTATTCAGGGCATAAGCAATCGACACACACTTGTGAATCATTTCTTCCCATAATTTAATGTTAATGTTAGAATGAATCGCAGATCGAAAGTACTTGTCAATGGCCATCAGGACCCGTTAGCTATCACTCTAACATCATCGTGAGTCTGCTTGAGTTGGCTACATATGGGAAACTTTTTTATTATTGATTTTACGAAAAAAAGTTATTCCTCATGAAAAGTTCTGCATGGTCTAGAAGCCAAGATGCAATCACCAGATATCAAATTTCATCAATATTATACGAGGTATGTAAAAAAATATGAATTTAACTCGAGAGTAAAGTAACTTTATATTTCACAATGTCGAAAATTGTTATTGTGAAAAGTTGTTTGAAATTGAAAATCACGTTTAAATATGCAGTTGCATTAATTTATAGTATTTTATTTTATTTTTCGAAACATCTCTACAATAACAACGAAAATGTAACTGTAATTATTGTACATGTAATCTAGGATGCTCTGACAAGAAATGTCAGACAGTGAAATGTTTGACAGTGACAGTTGTATTTAGCGAAATTTGGTAGAAAGTATTATAAAATTTGGAAGAAATGCTAGCAACATTAAGTACTGAAGATAAAATTGAAATTGTGTTCATTGTGGGTGAGAATTATAAGACTTATCGTTAAGCTGCAGACATTTTTAATAACCGACACCCAGAGAAAAATATTAACTATGCCACAGTAAGGAAATTATTAACAAAATATTAGACTTCTGGAGATGTAAAAAATAAATTTAGCAACAAACGCCAACAACTGTTTGCCATTATATTAATACGTTAAGACCAGGAGATCATGATAGACGATTTGAATTCTATTGTAATATCCAAGGAATGTTAGAAGATAACCCATTTATGGCAAGACATATTCTTTTTTCGGATGAATCAACATTTACATCAAATGGAACAGTCTCTTGCCAAAACTGCCGTTGGTGGAGTTATACTAATCCAAATTTTACCATCAAAACTCGCGACCAGTATGCATTTAAAACAAATGTGTGATGTGAAATTTACCGAAGTAAAATGATTGGACCTTTTTTTATTAATGAATCTTTGAATGGAGACCGTTATTTGCTCTTTTTAGAGAATGAAATATACGATTTCCTTGATAATGTTCCCCTCCTTCAACGACAACAAATATGGTTCCAACAGGATGGTGCCCCATGCCACAGTAGGTTAGATATTAGGCAATACCGTGAAAATCGTTTTAATGGAAGAGTTATTCATCGGTTTTCTGAAATTTTTTGGCCTCCTCGGTCTCCCGATTTGACGCCACTCGATTTTTTCGTGTGGGGTTACCTGAAGGAAAAGGTGTATCTTCATAGGCCTTTTACAGATGTTGCTCATTTGGAAATAGTCATTACAGGATGCGTTCAGAGTATCACTCCGGCTATGGTTAGAAGGGTATTGAAAAACTTTCGTGATAGAACAATTACCTGTATTGAAAGAGAAGGCGGATATGTTGAGGCGTTAGTGAGGTAGCTAATAATGTTCGTTGAATTATTACTACAAAATGAATTCTTATGGTATTATTAATTTAAATGCATTGCTGAAATGTTACAAGACAGACATTAACTAATTGAAAGGTTATCAACTGTTCAATGTTCATTAGATTTTTAATAAATTTTGTTTTGTGAAAATTTGCTCATTGATTTCTAAACGGAACGGAAAGGTTAACATGTTTGTAATGAATAAAAATGATTAATGTTCGGAATTGATAATTTGAGAAAAATTTGTAAAAAAATATTTTTTCCAATTAGAAGGATGTAATTGCATATTAAAACATAGTTTTTACTTCCAAACAACTTTTCACAATAACAATTTTTGACATTGTGAAATATAAAGTTACTTTACTCTTGAGTAAAATTCATATGTTTTGACATACCTCGTGAAAGATTGATAGAATTTGATATATGATGGTTGCATCTTGGCTTTTAGACCATGCAGAACTTTTTATGACGAATAACTTTTTTTTCGTGAAATTAATAATAAAAAAGTTTTCCATATGTAGCCAACTCAAGCAGACTCACTGTATATATATATATATATATATATATATATATATATATATAATATATATTATATATATATATATATATATATATATATATATATATATATATATATATATATATATATATATATATATATATATATATATATATATATATATATATAAATATATATATTGTTATGTTATGTTATGTTATGTTATGTTATGCCAGTTATAAGTTTTAAAAGGAAAAAACCCACAAAAAGAATAATTACTAAATAGTTATTAGTTTCAAGAGATTGTTTTGACATAATTTTGGAAGTTCTATTTATTTATAAGCCTATGTATAATATGGATAGATAAAATGTCAAAATACTATAACACAATCAATTTCATACACTGTCATAATGATTATAACCCATAATTGGTAAAAAGACAACAAAAAGTCTAGATTTACAAAATTTTCATGAATAAAAAGTGATCAACACATTTATAAATTTGAAACATACAGTATATGAAATTGTAGCTAACTAAAAGTAGCCAATGGTAGAACAGCAAACTTCTTGATGAGAATAGCCTATCAGGGAATAGATGGTGATATGGAAAATTGGAAATTGTGAGAGAATAACAACGTGGTGATGTCATAAGCAATTATTATTGAAATTTGTACATAGTAATGGAAAAATAGTTGTATATATAAATTATATAAGATGAACCCAAACAGTGAAATGTGACAATTTGGTGCGCGAATTCAAATATTCAAATGAAAAAGAAGAGGGAAAATTGGTATCCAAGGGAGCAACAAACAAAGCCAGAAGGGAGATCGAAAATAAATTTACAAGGGAATGCCACGCATCATTTTGGGAGAAAGAGAAATGAAATAATTCCAACATTGGAAAAAAAAACAATATTACCTTAATTATACAACATATCCAAGTGTCCAAAGCTGATTTCTGCATATGTATGGTTCCTGATTTATGGTATTGGAGTTCCTGATAGAGCTTGGAGTGAGAAAGGATCCAGTTCCAGGGCATATCTTGAACACTGACATCTCCAGCAGGTATAAAAACTTTAATAGTGCACATCCGGTCCATGAACAATATCACAAATAACGTTTCTTACATCTGAAGAACTTTATTTCACTTTATTTTGAACTATAACAGAAAAATTCACTCTCAAGGAAAAAGTGAGGTTCTGTCTATCTATCCATGATTTGATTTTAATGATTATCCGTGAATATTTGTAGATTCACATTAGTATAAGTTATTTCTCGTAGGCCAGGTAAAATTAAGTCTTCCTGAATAAAGGAAATAATTGCTTTTTGATACTTTGTTGTTTGTTTTCTTACAATGATCAACAATCATAACAATGACCATTGAATAAACTGAAATTAGACAGCAGTGGTTAGTGGCTCTATTGCCTGAACCGGCTATCTGAGGTGAGAGGCGTATCAACTGTTGCTTAGCCGTGGTGATAAAAGTGATAACAATTGGCAGCAGCGTGACGAGAGAACAGTGACGTTCGCTAGCAATCATTATCACAGCATACAATACATATACAGGGCGAAAATATCTATCTATATCATATTAATTTGGCTCACAAAGAATAGCAAAAACTATTAGCAATCTTCTTTTTATAAAAACAATTCACATTTGAAAAATTATCATTACCTAACAATATACATATATAATACATAATACTGACAGGGTTAGGGCGAAACCTCCATTTTGATGACGGTTGATGTGTGCCAGAATAGCCAACTTTATTGAACTTATTTTCAAATTTCGAAGAGTAGTATGGATCTATATCTCGGCTGAGTGCGCCGAGCAGAGAAGAAATGAATAAAAATACATCAAATGAACCAATTATTGTGGAATTTATTGTTAAGCCCTCAAAGAACGATATGTAAGAGGGTAAGAGGACCAGAAATATCCTTTTACATGGTATCAGTAATTATCTATGGAAAATGATTGAGAAGTATTGGAATCAAATTCACACTCAGACATATTGTTCGTACAACTTTTCACACTGCTTGTGGTCCCCAAACTAAGGAATACAATTACTACTACTGCACATTGCACTGGTTTGGTAGATGATAATAAATTAAACACTAGTGGAGTTATTGATCATGAAGAACAAGGATAAATACAATAGAAACAAGTAAATAATCAGTATAAGTATATTGGCAGCGGTGGCACACTTACCTCACCTTACGTCTGGACTCCCGAACTCTCGTAAAGCTGTTTTATGCCGTAACCCAGTTGTATTATATATAATAACCCTGATATAATCCCATTGAAATAGGTGAAAAGTATGGAGTGCATCTTTCTGTCACTAGGTACCGCCAGTTAGAAGTTACTTTTTCCCGCGTACCGACAGGTGATTAAGCTTGATGATCTTTTAATTTGTGTTGGGTCTCGCTTCGGCCAGAGGTCTTCGAATGTCTGACTGGTGAGGGCCAAAAGCCTGAAACCGGTATACGGATTGTTAGGCGGACCTGGCCTAAATTGAACATAATCAAGTTCGAAGGCATGAATAGGTAAAATTGTCTTCAGAATAGTCGACTATAATTTCCACCTATTTCAGGTTATAAACACTATAATAAAACGAACAATCGAAGGTTAGAAGAAGATAATGAAAATTTACTGTATATTGTGTATATTAACCTACATGCTTATTCGTAAAAGCTTTGAAGATGAATGTGGCTTATGAAAAAAAAACTGTCAAGGAACTTACAGCAGAGAATGATGTATACAAGTGATGGTTTCGCATTCACATCTAGTTCGGATTTTATTTGCGATAAAAACTTTTCTGTGATATTGTTGAATTTTGATTATGTAAAACAAGTGAGCACCTTCAAAATATCAAATTTTTATAGAAAAAATTCATAAAATTTTTCATCGAACACTGCAACTAATTTCATATATGAAATATGTTTATACATATCGTAAACACCAATTTTTTTACTATCTATCATCAAAATGTAGTCGATTCAAAAAAATTATGGATTATTTTTGTAATGGCGAAAATGCTTCAAGCCAAAAAATATGGGATCTTTAAGTCGCATTCTCCTGAAATTTCAACATTGAGAACACATAGGCTTTGTTCAAAGTTGAAAATAACCTTTATTACTGATTTTGAAGTCAATTGCCCTTATCTTGGGTTCAGGCCCTTTCACATTATGGTCACATGATGAAATACAAATTTGTTATACAATATTTTTATGTCTTTATGTCTTTTTGTCTCTGGTTGGATTGGAATCGTGGATAAATAAATTTTTATTGTTGTTATTCGATATTCTGAGCAGAAACACTGTAATTATAATGTCAATTCCTAATACGGAGCAAAAATAAACATGATTTTCTACTTCTTGTTTATGGTAAAACCAAGTATATCTGTCTAGCCTAAACCTAGTTACTCAAAGAAAACACCCTATACTACAAAACCCCGTAATAAGTGTTTATTCTGGAATTGAACATCAAATGTCAGTGATGTTGAAAATAGTTCGCAATAATTGTATTCAGTGCACATGTTTTCATAATAATGTTATTTTGGTGTAAGGAGGGAATCTCTATCCGAAGAGAAATGGCAAATTGGCTCAAAAATCGTAGTTTGACATTTCCGCGTTCCACATAGTCTAAAAGCACTCAGAATGCTAACTTTGCAGAATGCGGTGCCCGGAAATATCCAATTCGATTTGTTTGCCCATTGTGACTACTTCTAAAAAAATAGAGATATCATGATTTGCTTGAAAACTTTGATTCGACGTTTCAAGACGACACAATGATTGGTGTTGAAATTTTCGAAGTCATCGTATCAACACATCAATCTTTTATTGTTTTGCTATTTGTTTTCGTTTTCTTGCTATTTATTCAATATTTTGTTTACCCATTTGCTTTTCAGCTGGACTCCTCATCATTGAATTTCATTTTGTCGTATCATTGAAAATGTCATGGCAGTAGTTTACCGCCGGCGACAGACAGCTTGTTGAACGCAGCTTATCTATGCATTCATTCTGTCAATCTATCCAAATGGAGCATGAATGTTTTGATATAGTTGAAGTCATTAAAAGTCGTGATCTTTGCACTTTGAGAAATGTATGTTCGGATTATATTTCCATTCTGGCAGCTAATCGATAGTAGTTGCTGGTATACCTGTACGGTTTATTAATTCTATTCGAATTTCTACTTCATTTCGAAAATTCAGTTCCACCAAAAATTAATTGAAAAGAGTAAATTGTATCACATCATTCTCATCCGAATCGATTCAAGCTTCAATATCTGATAAAAGACCAAGTTACTTTGAAGATTTAATTTTTGGTAACTTTTACTTCGTTGTAGACATTAAGTCTACTTAGACAAATACTGTAGTAATCTGGCCCTCATTGTAGAACAGTAGGTATAAACAAGGACAACAAATGTCCAGGTTACTTAATTGGTGCCAAAATGGGTGATGTAGAGTATATAGTGAACCTGTTTACCAACTTGTTTATTACCTGAGTATGTGAACATACATGAGGTGATGATTAGGTTAATATTTACTAGAAAGTTTTCCCTGAAAGTTGAAGTATTTTGAACATATTTTGCTGGTCACCTTCAGGTGAAATTTAACCTAGTAATAATTGACCCATGAGGCAGTACCCCTATAAGGTTTATGGTTTTTGAAGGTGATTCGGTAGTCTCAATTACGGTTTTTATAACTCGAATTATAACTTTGGAGATAGTTAGTATTCGAAGGTAGAATATTTGGTCAGAAATAGGACTCATTGAAACCAGTTTACGACTCTGCAGGGTATAATTTTCCTATAAAGTTAGTTGGAAAAATAATGAATAACTTGACAATTAGCGAATAATGACTACAATGATAAGTTTGCACAGATGTAGTAAATAAATAAATTTAAATGTATCATTTTTTCTCATATGTAAAAAGTTACCCTTTCTACTTTGGGTATTTTGCCACCTGCATATCAGAAAAAACGATATTTGAATGTTCAAATTGAATCATTATGACACAAAGTCAATTATAAAAGTCAGATTCGACAGATATCTGGCATATAGGTATAGTATAGGATATATTTGATTAAATACATTTCCAATACATTATAAAATGTTCAAATTTAGTTTTTTGATGGAGAATATATAAAAATTCCTCACAAATGAGCTATTACACGCACTCTTGTTCAACTCAAAATGTTCGAAGAGGTTGCTGTCACTTCAAGGGGATTGTAGGAAAAGGTATAAAATTATGCTTAAAAAAATTAATTTTAGAATTATAAATGTTTCAGGATTTTACTCGTAAACTGTACATTACGTAGAAAATGAATGTATCCGATAATTATAGACCCCACTGTATAATCGATCACCGGGTAAATATTTATTTCACATTGCAACGGATTTTAAAAAAAACTCTTAAAGGGATAACGAATTAGTAGCAGACTTATTTTCTGGTTATTTGCATATTGTTCATCCCAAATACTTCCACCAATGGGCTGAAAAAATCGAATTCTGTTACGAAAAATGAAAATTCTATCATCATCGTATCCAAGCATTTGGTTTCGCTCCGTGAATGAGTTTTTAAAAAATCACAACTCCTTTTCAGAGTCGTTTCCATTTCATTTACATATTCAATACAAACATTGCAGTGGAATAGGTTCAACACCACTATTAGTTTTCAAGAGCCCTTCATGCAATGGCGGAATGAACGTGATATGGAAACCAATTCGCAGTAGAGAATGCTGCGTACGTATTTCCAGATAAAAGGAATGGATGGGGAATGTAGTTCAGGATGAGACAAATTAAGTGGAATAACTTCACTTCTTTCTCGAACAATCGAAATATTTGAAATTGATTGTGTCGGGTTATTCGCTAGAAATTACGCACCCCTTATCATCGTTATTATTGCCTATAGAAAATGTAAAAGTTGTGTAGAATTTTTATTAAATGCTATCAAAAATACACTAGCGTGGAGGTTTCAGAAAATATATTAATGAATTTTTGGAATTTCAAAAATATATCATAGTTACCCCTATCATATACCGTTTTTGAGTTATTAAACGTCGAATAACTTTTTAAGACTACGCAACGTTACTAGATTTCCAGCCTCCATGCTTTTTGCTTTATATATTAGCTTCACTTGTATGTTTTTAACCGTACGTTTGTTTGTAACCAACTCCTTTGGGCGCGATTTTGACCCACTTCCAGACGTACGAAATTCAGCAGGTGTATATAATTCCGGTGACAATTCATGGAGAAATTTTTGTTTGGGAAAAAAACAAAATGGCGGCTCCAATATAGCGTACGAGTTTTGTGATTATGGTCCGATTCACTTCAAAATTGGTATCTGAGGGTTTTCGTGGTCAGAGATTATGATTCTTTTGTCAAAACTGGAAAATTCAAGATGGCGGATCCAAAATGGTGGACGAGTTTTGTGATTATGGTCCGATTCTATTCAAAATTGGTATATGGGGCTTTTTAGGGTCCAATATTATGATTCTTTTGTAAAAATTGGAAAATTCCAGATGGCGGCTCCAAAATGGCGAACGAGTTTTGTGATTATGGTCCAATTCTATTCAAAATTGGTATGTGGGGGTTTTTGGGGTCGGAGATTACGATTTTTTTTTTATTTCAACAAAAATGACCCCGCATCAACTGCTAAGAGTTATTAGCAGGGGGAAACAAACACAGGTTGATTAGAAATTAGATTTTAAAATATATATTGATGTCTTTTAGAAACTTCAGCACTTTCTGTAGATCGTTGTTGAGGATAGATTTGATGTTGACTCCTAGGTTGTTTGAACTTCTTTCTTCGTTGTATAATGGGCATTCTATCAGGATGTGTTCAACTGTGATTTGTGTGGCACAGTTGTGACATATGGGGCATGGATCCTTATTCATTATATGTTGGTGGGTTAGGAGCGTATGTCCTAACCAGAGACGGTTAATAACGACTTGGTCTCTCCTTCTCGTGGGTAATGATAACTTTTTGTTGACTATTTCATTGGTTTCTCAGAGTTTGGATGTTGCATGAGTCCAAGTGGATTGCCAGATACTGGGTATAAAGTTTTGGATCGAAGGTTTGTGATCCGAGGACGGGAGCTCATTTTGAAGAATTGTATTCTCTTCAGATGCTGTTTTATAGGCTAGGGCATCAGCTTCTTCGTTACCCTTGATCCCTACGTGAGAGGGTACCCATAGAAATGAGATATTTTTGCTTCGATTTGTAGTTGGTAAAGTTCTTCTTTGATTGATATGAGATTTGGATGATACGGATATATCTGTTTCAATCCGTGAATTGCACTTAGAGAGTCTGTAATGAAAATAAAGTTTTTTCTGGGGTCTTCTCTACACATTCTGAGTGATGCCATTATGGCTGTCGTTTCACCTGTAAAGATGCTGCATTTTTGAGGTAGACGTATGGAGAATCTACTGTCGCCGCATATGTAAGCTGCTGCATGTCCTTGTGTGGTTTTGAATGCGTCAGTGAATATTTGATGGAAATTAGGGTATTTGGAGATGGATTCTTGGAGGAGATTACGATTATTTTGTCAAAATTTGAGGATTCGAAATGGCGGCTCTGAAATGGCGGACGAGTTTTGTGATTATGGTCCGATTCTATTCAAAATTGAAGAATAATAGTTAAAAAAATTAAATAATAATAATAATAATTTGAAAAACTAAAAAACACGCTTTAATAGAAAACAAAACTAAAAAGTAGAAAATAAATGATAGTTTAAAAACTAGAGAACACGCTTTGATAGAAAACTAAACTAAAAAGTAGAAAATAATTTTGAATGAGATTGAAATAAGAATACAGTGATCAACAACAAATTTATTCCATCGTAAAAAAGCGTGGGCTGCTTTTTAAGATATTTTCATAATGATTCTACTTTTACCAATATCTGTCCATGAAATATCAATAACGATTGACATCAAGCACCCCACTCGTCTTTACGATGAAATAAATTTGTTGTTAATCACTGTATTCTTATTTCAAACTCATTTAAAATTATTTTCTACTTTTTCTTATAGTTTTCTATTAAAGCGTGTTCTTTAATTTTTAAACTATCATTTATTAATTGAAGTAAATCACCTCCGGCATCCACTTATATCGTTGCGCAAGTTCTACGCAAACAATGCCCAGTATATTTCAGGGGATCAGGCAAGTTTAAATATTGAGCTGTTTGCATGGAAAATTTACTGAATTTATTCATTCCCACAACCTGGTCTAGTCTAGTACACTTTCCATTCTGGTAATTAGTGAAAAATCTTGAATTTATTTTGTCCATATCTAGTGGACGGAGGTTCATATATATTTTAGAAATCTCTTAGAAGAACCCAGAAATGTGGAAGGAGCGCGGTACTTTTGTTTTTGTATTACGTATTGTAACTAAGAGTATACTGCTGGTATCTTTTACATCATTCTCTGTCAAATCTTTTAATTCATGGCAACGACACGCCCCCGAAATTCCAAAAACTAAGGCTACCTACAAACGTTAATATTATCATTAAGAATTTGTCGCGATAATAAAGTAATTAACTTACCTTAGTTATCAAGTATTTGGAGTCGGGTGCATTCTTTGAGAAAGTGTGTATCTCATCGGAATTTTTTTTTTAGACTTTTGACTTTTAAAACCATCAGATTTTTGTTAAAAAAAAAAGAACGTTACTTATATTTACTGATATCGATATTATTTTTGATCGATAAAGTGGTTCTCAACATCGAATACATAGACCATAGCGTCGATGACTCACATTTTTTTGACAACCATCCAAAATACGCAAGCAGCACAGTTTCCGAAAATGAATTTACGTGATTATCAACTCTGCAATCCATAAATTTTGCATATCTCTTTTTATATTTGACTGGTGATAAATCCAAAGAGGTTTCCTCAGCTTGATTTGCTATTTCTAGTGGTGTATTTGGAGAATTTAAATCACTTTCCGAATCAAAAATCATGAAAACTTAAAAAACTAATAATGCTTTGAGTCCAAACTGACAAGTCTAAACAATTAACGAGGAACGTCAAACCAATGAAACCAGGCAACTAGATATAAATTGTTTTTAAATCTCATGGTATTTTTACACGCTTTATATTAGCTTCACTTGTATGTTTGTTTGTTTGTTTGTTTGTAACTGACTCCTTTGGGCGCGATTTTGACCCAGACGTCCGAATGATTTGAAATTTGGCGGGTGTACATAATTCCGGTGACAATGCATTGAGAAATTTTTGTGTGAAGAAAAAACAAAATGGCGGCTCCAATATGGCGTACGAGTTTTGTGATTATGGTCCGATTCGCTTCAAAATTGGTATCCGAGGGTTTTTGTGGTCGGAGATTAAGATTCTTTTGTCAAAATTGAAGAACTCAAGATGACGGCTCCAAAATGGTGGTCGAGTTTTGTGATTATGGTCTGATTCTATTCAAATTTGGTATCTAAGGGTTTTCGTGGTCGGAAATTATGATTCTTCTGCCAACATTGAAAAATTCAAGATGGCGGCTACAAAGTGGTGGACGAGTTTTGTGATTATGGTCTTATTCTATTCAAATTTGAAATCTGGAGGTTTTTGGGGTCGAATATTATGATTCTTCTGTGAAAATTGGAAAATTCAGGATGGCGGCCGAGTTTTGTGATTATGGTCTGATTCTATTCAAAATTGGTATGTGGGGGTTTTTGGGGTCGGAGATTATGATTACCTAATTTGATAAGATCATTCTTTTTTTTTAATTGCAAAAAAATAATAAAAATAATAGTTTTTATAAATAAACCACACTAAAAAGTAGGAAATAAATAATAGTTTGAAAAAACAAAAAAACACGCTTTCATAGAAAACCAGACTAAAAAAATTGAAAATAAGAATTTTTTTTATTTTATTTAAAAAAAAGCGCATGGTTTCAATAATTACATTACGCTTTTTTTTCAAATAAAATACATTTTTCTCTTATTTTCAATTTTTTTAGTCTGGTTTTCTATAAAAGCGTGTTTTTTAGTTTTTTCAAACTATTATTTATTACGATCCTATTTTGCTTTTTATTCAAACAAAAGTAAAAAAATGCAATATAATTATAGAAATGATGCCTGTCTTTGTTTGTTTGTTTGTGTTTATTAATAATGTGAAGTCATCAAAACATTATGTACGAGGGCAAGAAATGATTAAAAATATAAGTTTAACTTTCGTCTCTAGAAACGAAAGTTAACGTTATGAGAAGAATTTCTCCTACTTGCGATGGAAATTACGTTTTCGCTGAAGGTATTCTATTACAAAATGACGTCTTTTCGTGAAGGGTTGTAGAATGAGCATATTTTCAGCGTCTCATATAATAAATAACTATTACTTGATTATTTATTATTCAGATATATTATTCCTGTCACCACGAATTCTAGCATCAAACGCTCCCAATTTTAATGCGTCGCTTTGGAAAATGAGTTCATTTCAGCAACTTCTACATAAAGCGCAGGATGAAGTGATGCAACTCATGCATTCGAATAAAAGCTCCCATCGCAGTCTCGCATCCATTCGACTTCTATAATTACAGCTTAGAACAGCCATAATTATCAGTCTGAAGCACTGAAAAATGCTTTCAAATGACTCCATCAAAGGATAAAGCCTTTCGCTACCCCTTTCATTCAATTTTACGTGATGATGCCATTTTAAGCTATGTGTATCTCTTGCGTCTAGAAGATGGCAATCTAGTGGGATCTCAGTTCTCACCCCTTCGTTAATCGGTTTTCCATAGCAAGACAGTGTGTTGGGGAGTTCTTGATTCGTTATTCTAGTGGAATTGATTTTTATTAAAAGTTCATCTATTCGGGTAAAATTTATTCGAAATTTCGATTCGAATAAATGCAAATATAGGCTGGCAATGACCAACAAAAAGAATGGTACATTGTACACCTAGTAGGAGCTGGCTACTGAAATTAAAAATGATACGAGGGAACATTTTTACATAGAAACCTTCCTCAATAGCTGACAAGTGTGTAGCTCTGCAGGCAGAAGTCAGTCCTGGGGAAGGAAGCGGGGCCGGGAATATTCTTTCAGAGCGCCGCCGCCGCTAAGATAACTCCTAACACTTTATTATTTAAACGAAGCCCGGGAGCCCATCTGAAGGAACGCTCAATTCCAAAGTGCAAGGACCTGGGTTCGATCCCGAGCTGGGTCGCGCATTTTTTATTTCATTTTCTATTACACTCAAATCAACCACAAAACTTCAACAAGTCCCCAAAATATATTACCTCAGAACTTTCGTCCTCACAAGTCCTCAAGACACAAAACAGCATTTTCATAGAGCATCACTTGCTCTGCAGCTGCGGAAGGCTGCTGAAAATTTCTCTGAACCTGGTTTTTCGGCGTACTTTTTTCGAAAAATAGCTTTAATTTGTTCAACGAAAGTGTTATCCGTAAATTTCAATTGTTTTATCATGATCAACTTACAGATCTTTGTTACAAGCCAATAGCAGAAAGGGATATGAAGCTTAATAATTTAGTTTTACATAGGGTATCGCAAAACATCGCTAGGCGACCTCCTTCTGCCTCTTCACAGGCCCAACAAACATTTTAAGTAAAATTTACGCCACTTCGACCTTCAAATAGGTCAGCGACCAAATTGGCAGAGGTAATTCTTACGTTATAATTACCTCAAATTCACCAATATGGGGAAGATGATGGAAGTAATTCAGAAGTCGAAAATTAGGCAATCAAGACATTTTGCCTAATAAATCAAAGGCATAAATAAGTAAAATTGCCAGGATAGTCGACTGATGGTAGAAATTTAGTCATTTTCACTTATTTCAGGTTATAAACACTATATCAAAACAAACAGTAGAAGATAATAAATGTTTACTGCATATTGTGTATCTTAACCAAATGTGAAAGCCTTGAAGATGAACAAAGAACTGTCAAGAAACGTACAGCCCAGAATGATGTATGCAAGTGATGGTTTCGCATTCACATCTAGTTCGGATTGTATTTGCGGTACAAACTTTTCTGTGATAATGTTGAATTTCACTTATGTTAAACAAGTGGGCCCCTTCAAAATATCAAAATTGTATGGACAAAATTTATAAAATTAAGTGTACTTCCTAAACTTTTTTCATCAAACACCGCAGAAACTAATCTCATAGATGAAGTATGTATATACATATCATATACACCAATTTTTTGACTATCATTAAAATATTGCAATGGCGGAAAAGCTTCGAGCCCAAAAATATGGCGTTTATCCCATATGGGGCCTTTTTTTCATGCGATATGTCTATACGTTCCGTTCTCTGGTTGGATTGAAATTGTCGATAATAAATGTATATTGTTGTTATTCGATATTCTGAGCAAAAACACTGAAGTGATCATTTCAATTCCTAATACGGAGAAAACATAAACATTATTTTCTACTTCTTGTTGATGTTAAAACCAAGTATCTCTGTCTAGCCTATACCTAGTTACTCAAAGAAAAGATGTATACTACAGAACCCGCTAATGAGTATTCATTCTGAAATTGAAGTGTTCTTATTATTACACGCTTTATATTTGCTTCACTTGTATGTTTGTTTGTTTGTTTGTTTGTAACCGACTCCTTTGGGCGCGATTTTAACCCACTTCCAGAGGTCCGAATGATTTGAAATTTGGCAGGTTCACATAATTCCGGTGACAATGCATTAGGAAATTTTTCTATGGAGAAAAAACAAAATGGTGGCTCCAATATGGCGTACGAGTTTTGTGATTATGGTCCGATTCGCTTCAAAATTGGTATCCGAGGGTTTTTGTGGTCGGAGATTATGATTTTCTTGTCAAAATTGAGAAATTCAAGATGGCGGCTCCAAAATGGTGGACGAGTTTTGTGATTATGGTCTGATTTCATTCAAAATTGGTTTGTGGGGATTTTCAGGGTCAAATATCATGATTTTTCTGTGAAAATTGGAAAATTCAAGATGGCGGCCGAATTTGGGATTATGGTCTGATTCTATTCAAAATTGATATGTGGAGGTTTTTGAGGTCGAATATTATAATTTTTTTTTAAATTGAACAATTCAAGATGGCGGCTTTAAAATGGCGGCCGTGTTATGTGATTATGGTCTGATTCTATTCAAAATGGGTATGTGGGGGTTTTTAGGGTCGAATATTATGATTGTTCTGTAAAAATTGGAAAATGCAAGACGGCGGCTTTTAAATGACGGCCGAGTTTTGTGATTATGGTCTGGTATGTGGGGGTTTTTGGTGTCGGAGATTATGATTGCCTAATTTGATAAGATTATTCCATTTTTTTATTTACAAAACAATTATAAAAATAATAGTTTAAGAAAAACTAAGCAAACATGCTTTTATGAATGAACCACACTAAAAAGTAGGAAATAAATAATAGTTTGGAAAAACTAAAAAACACGCTTTTATAGAAAACCAGACTAAAAAAATTGAAAATAAGGAAAAAAAATATTTTATTTAAAAAAAAGCGTGGGGTGCATGGTATCAATGATTATATAGTACATTACACACCGAGGCGATACCATGCACCCCACGCTTTTTTTTAAATAAAATACATTTTTTTCTTATTTTCAATTTTTTTAGTCTGGTTTTCTATGAACTCGTGTTTCTTAGTTTTCTCAAACTATTATTCATTTTTTCTGGAATTGAACATCAAATATAAGTGGTATTGAAAATAGTACGCGATAATTGTATTCAGTGCCCATTTTGCCATAATAATATCCATGATAATGTCATTACACTTGGAGGAAATCTCTATCCGAAGAGAAATAGCCAATCATAACATTTTAAATATCAAATGGTGTGTAGTGATTGGCTCAAAAATTGTAGTTTGATATGGCCGCGTTCCGCATAGTCTGAAAGTACTCATAGAATGCTAACTTTACAGAATGCCGTACTTGGAAATATCCAATTCAATTTGTTTGCCAATTGTGACTACCACTCAAAAAAATCGAGATATTATGATTTGCTGAAACCTTTAATTCGTCGTTTCCGGACGCCGCAATGATTGGTGTTGAAATTTTCGAAGTCATCGTTTCAACACATCAATCTTTTAGTGTTTTGCTATTTGCTTTCGTTCTCTTGCACTTTATTCAATACATTTTTTTCACCCATTTGCCTCAGCTGGACTAACTTTATTGAATTTTGTTTTGCTTTCATATTTTATTCATGAAAATGGATGATGAATGTTTTGGAATAGTTGAAGTCATTAAAAGGCACATGGTAGAGTATTCTTATGTACCACGTAAGTAACATGATGGCTCCGATCTTTCGACTTTGGGAAGTGTAGGTTCGGATTATATTCCCATTCTGGCAGCTAATCGATAGTAATTGGTAGTTATTAATTCTATTCGAATTTCTACTTCGCCTTTTATAGATTTCTGAAATTTAGCTCCATAATAAATTATTTGAGGAGAGTAAATTGTATCATATCATGCTCTTCCGAGTTACTTTGAGAAATTCATGTTTGGTCACTTTGACTTCGTTGTAGACATGTACAAATAATGTAGTAATCTCGCCTACATTGTGGAACAGTAGCTATAAACTAAGACAAAAAATACCCAGCCAACTTAATTGGTGCCAAAATAGGTAATGTAGAGTGTATAGTGGACCTGTTTACCGACTTGTTCATGTCCTGACTATGTGAACATACAGGAGGTAATAATTAGGTTCATATTTACTAGATAGTATTACCTGAAAGTTCAAATATTTTGAACACATTTTGCTGGTCACCTTCAGGTGGAATTTGACCTAATAAATAACTCTTTCAACCCATGAGGCTGTGAAGGTATTTTTGAAGTTCATAACAAGTAATTTCATTTTACTATGCACTACGCCTATTGAGTTTATGGTTTCTGAAGGAGATCCGGTGGTCTCAGTTACGGTTTTTATAACTCGAATTATATCTTTAGAGATAGTTAGTAGTTGAAGGTAGAATAATTGGTCAGAAATAGGTAAATTCGGACTTCTTCAAGCCATTTTCCTCCTCTGCTTGGTATGATTTTCCCATAATGTTAGTTGGGGGGGCATTTCCCCATTTTTTTTCTGAAAGTACACAGTTGAATGCATTGTAAATGATGAATTGAAGTAATACATGAAACAATACTTTCTTTTTTATAAAATATTCAATTTATGTTTTAGATGACGAAACAGATATTGATTATTCCAGCGACAAGGATAAAGATAATCAGTCATATTATTAATGTTGAAAAAAATCAGATTTCTTAATTATTAAATGAAGGAAAGCAAGTTAACAAAAGATTGTAATCAATGTATTTATTATCTGTTGTTCATACTTATTTTCCGTTTTGTCTACTCGTGAGTATTACAAAAAAATGCTAACCCTGCATAAAAAAAGTTTAACCGCCTCAGCGATATTATCATTTTGTATATACTTAGCCATCATTTTGCCCTCTAGCAAATTATGTTGAGCTTGCTTGAGCCGTAAATAATATAAAAGCGAAATCGCCAAAGTTGCACATTGTCTTTAAGATTTGAACAATGTTCTTACAACTTTATCTACTTTAATCGTTCATTCCCCGATCTAGACTGCTGGCAATAATTTTAAGAAATGTCTACAGTTGAAATCTATAACTACACAAAATTTCAAGACTTCATTTTATAAAAAATTTACGCGTTTGACCAAATTTAAATTCAATTAAAATTATATATTTATCATCTACTCAGTACGGTACATCTCGTAATTTATTATTTACATTGCATTTAATTCTGTATTTCAAGGATTAAAATGGGTGAATGCCCCTGTGAAGAGGCACTAGGAGGTCGCCTTGCGATGTTTTGCGATAATCTATGTAAAAATAAATTATTCCAAGTCAAATAAAGCTTTACATCCCTTCGTGCTATTCGCTTATGAGAAAGATATGTAATTCGATCATCATGATAGAACAATTGCAATTTACGGATAATACTTTCGTTGAACAAATCAGAGATATTTCCTGTGAAATGAACGCCGGAAAACCAGGTTCAGAGAAATTTATAGCAGCTTTCGGCAGCTGCGGAGCAAGTCATGCTCTGTGAAAATGCTGTTTTGTGTCTTGAGGAGATATGAGGGTGAATGTTCTGAGGTTATATATTCATTCAGATGGGCTACCAGGCCTTGTTGAATTAATTCGTTCCATACCCATCGAAGATGTTCAATTTATTCCAGATATGAAGTAATCCTAAATTTCAAATAATTTCTTTTTTCAGGTGAGTCCAACTCCAAAACATCTGTAAGCGATTAGTCTGGTGAGTTATGTAGTAGTTAGTTTTTATATTATCTCATCAGAGTTCATATTGCCGTTTCAAGGATCTCATCCCAGAAACCACAAAAGGTTGTCTGAAATAATTAATGATCGATTCAATGATAATTCAAACTTGAAACAAGTGCGGAACAATCATTTGATATGATACGATTGCAGAACTTTTAATTTTCCCCCAAATCACTTCATTTAATAACATTCAGTTTTGTTTTTAATTTCGAAATTGGCATACTTGGCATTGAATAAAGTAGGGAATGGATTTTCATAGATCCAACATTCTTTGACACTTTGGGATCTTTCACTCAGGTAAGATTAAAAAAAGTCGTTGAAAAAAGTCGAGGTCCAAGCCTCTTACTCCATAGTAATATAATTTTTGCAATAGAATATTATGCGAAACACAGTCGAACGCCTTAGAAAGATCACCCAACGTAAGTTGTGAGTGTTCATCTTCCTCCTAGCCATCGACAATGTCTGACACAACTTTAAGAAGAGCTTGCGTTGTGGATCAATTTTTCATAAAGCCAAATTGGCCTGGACACAAGAGATAATTACTTTCTAGTAAGTTGTAAAGTTGTTTCTTACGGATTATTTCAAAAAATGTACATATGGTTGGTATAATAGATATAGGTCGGAAATTGTTTATATCAACGGTGCTTTCCTTCTTCAATACTGGCAAGACAACAGAGAATATCCGCTACTGATTTGATAATTTTGCTGTTCAGTTCATAAGCATCAAAAGCGTTTGAATTTGTCAGGCCAAGAATAATGTCATAGGTATCATCTGGAATTACAGGATTCAAATTGAAAGAATGTACCGGAGTTTTGATGGCTTTTGAATAACATGTAGGTTCTTGAGGTAAATTAGGAAGTGCAATCATGGTCTTTTCAGCAATTGAGTATTCAATAAATTGCTCCACCGATATATTGGTTTCAATTTGCTTCTCCTCATTCTTATTCCCTTCCTGAATTATCAAGTACCAACTGTCCCTCATGACATTGGTGGAGTTCAGTAATTAGTTGTCAACTTCCTATATGCATTTGGAGAACAACGCACTCGTTTCAGTTCATCATTCATCCAAGAGACTGGTTGTCTTTTAGCAACGTTGTCGTTTTTCTTCAGAGGGAAAAATATATAGAAAAAATATTTTTAAGGACAAGCTTTTATACAAATGCACTCAAAAGGAAAAAATTATTTCGTTCATTGTTTGATCTAGGTTATTCTGTGAGTAACAGATTCAAAATCTTTCCGCGCAAGATTTCATATTTTGTATCAGTGGCAAGCTTTTGAATCTGTTACTCACAGAATAACCCAGATCAAACAATGAAAGAAATTATTTTTTCCTCTCAAGTGCATTTGTATAAAAGCTTGTCTTTGAAAAGTTTTTTTATAATTTTTATTTTTAACTTTTTAGTTCTGTTTTTATTATTGACTAATAAAATATTGTTTTTAAAAATTTCTTTTTCGTTTATTTATTCTTGATTTTTCAGTACTTATGATGTTAAATAACTAGTTCAGTAATTTCTATGTAATTTATTGTTGACTTTTGACAAAAAAATTATTATCTCCGACCCCGAAAACCCTAGACACCAATTTTGAATGCAAAAAAAATAAAACTAGAGATGGGTCAAATTTAACTTGCAAGATTTGATTACAGAGAGACAGACACCGGCACAGGTGAAACTATATAAAAGCTTGTATAATAGAAGCCACTAGATCATTAAGTAGACCTTGCATGGAGTAACATTATTATCATTTCTATAGTAACTTTCATCATATTCCGCCAAGCGCGGTCTTAACTTTGTTAATCCATTCCTATGCACTGGACGGGTCCATAGCGGCCATCAGTTTTTAAAATAATGTTATTTATGAGGATATATTGCATCCGGTGATCAGATAAACAAGGCTCTGAGACCCCTGTCCTGAAGATCGAATTAGTCTACTCGACAAGTTGAAAATGGTCTAAAATAGAGATTCTGCTCTTGAAATTATGTTTGATAGCTCATTGGATCTGGAATAGTGCCTAGGAAAATGTGCCAGAAGCGTGTATTAGCACATAAAAAATTGCAAAAGTTATAAACAGTTGAAGATGAAAAAAAAATGGCATTTCGTTTTTTGCCAATATTTCATAAACTATCGATATTTCAATTTCAATTTCAAAACCAAATTCTGAAAGCGGAGGAAATTTCCAATAGAAAACTCCACGGTCCCGGAACTCTATCTCTATTATTTATAATTTTAATTTAACGCTGAACATGGGTCTCCGAGCGACATTTTTAGGTTGCGCGCGCGGCGTCAAAAGCGAGTACAACACATTAATTAATTTATTAAAGGTATTAATTAATTATCAATTAATTTTTTTATTTTTTTTTTATTTGAAAAAAATGTTGTGTATTCGGAACACTATAGATAATTTACTTCCGTTGGAAATGTTACTTAAAGTTAATTTTTCAACAAGTTGAACGATTGTTAACTAACAAACGTTTCTGGAACTTCTGTCTTAATTGTAAATGAAAAAAAAGGTTTAAATAATTGTCGTAAAATTTTTTCGCTCCGTAGAGCCTTTCTTATATACATACTCAACAAGATCACGCTATAAAAGTTAGAAAAATATTCATACTTTGTTTATAATAATTTTTGTACTTGAACAAAAACTAAAAAACCAAGTAATGTTGTTAAAAAAATTATTTTTGCCCAATCATCATATTATCATTTTTTTATTAATACAAGATATGAATTGATTGGCAAAAAAAAGATTCCCGCCATTTGTTGATAATTTTTTTATAAACAAATTGATTATTTCAATATTTTTTAAAGAATGTTTCCACAACTTCATTATATTACAAATATTATTATTTTTGAAAAAAAAAATGTTCCTCAATAACAATTTTTAATTGTTTATAATCGTTTTTTTTTGTATTTCTATTGTTTAAATAATTAGTTGGGAAATTATTTTTTTCCTAGAAATCATAATTGACAGTCCTCTATAAAGTACTAGGAAAAAAAAATTTTTATCAACAATTCTATTGTTTATTAACTTACCAATTTGTTATAAACAAATTTTTAACTTTGTTAGATTTTTCTGAAACTTCTATAATTAAAAAACAACCATATATGACAAAAACAACCAAAATTCCAATTTTTTATTGTACTTTGTGAATTGGAATTGGGAAAAATTGGGAATTTTTTATTCTATACTTTGTTATATATGGTTGTTTTTGTTGATTTTGGAAGTTTCAGAAAAATAATCTAACAAACGTAAAAATTTGTTTATAACAAATTGGTAAGTTAATAAACAATGGAATTGTTGATAAAAAAATATTTTTTTTGTTACTTCATAGGGGACTGATTTATGATTCTTAGAAAAAAATAATTTCTCGGGTAATTATTCAAACAATAGAAATAAAAAAAATTTATTATGAACAATTAAAAATTGTTATTAAGGAAAACTTTTTTTTTTCAAAAATCATAATATTTGTGATATAATCAAGTTGTGAAATGAAATTTTTCAAAAATATTCAAATAATCAATTTTTTTATAAAAAAATTATCAACAAACGGCGAGATTTTTTTTTTCTGCAAATCAATCGATATCTTGTATTAATAAAAAAACCATAATATGATGATTAAGAAAAAACAAATTTTTTTCAACAACATTACTTGGATTTTTTAGTTTTTGTTCAAGTACAAAAATTATTATAAACATAGTATGAATATTTTTCTAACTTTTATGGTGTGATCTTCTTGAGTATGTATATAAGAAAGGTTTCATTTACAATTAAGACAGAAGTTCGAGAAAATTTTGTTAGTTAACAATCGTTTAACTTGTTGAAAAATCAACTTTAAGTAAAATTTCCAACGGGAATAAATTATTTATAGTGTTATAGTGTTCCGAATACACCATGATTTTTTCAAATCAAAAAGAAAAAATTTAATACTTTAAATAAATTATTAATGTGCGCGCAATCTAAAAATGTCGCTCGGAGATCCATTTTGAGCGTTAAATTAAAATTATAAATAATGGAGATAGAGTTCCAGGAGCTGGGAGTTTTTCATTGGAAATTTCCTCCTCTTACAGAATTTTCTTTTGAAATTTATTAAATATCAATAGTTTATGAAATATTGGCAAAAAACGGAATGCAATTTTTTTTCATCTTCAATTGTTTATAACTTTCGCAATTTTGTATGTGCTAATACACGCTTTTGTCTCATTTTTATTGGCGTTATTCCGGATCCAATGAGCTATCACACATAATTTCAAGAGCAGTATCTCTATTTTAGACCATTTTCAACTTGTCGAGTAGACTAAATTGTCTAGGTTAGTCACTATATTATCAACTCGAGTAGCAGTGGTAGGAGTCACACGTGTATAATAAAAAATTGTAGCATGTAGGTTGAATGATTCCTCTAAGTTTTCAAAAGAAGTTAAATTTGGCGTGTAAGCGACATCAAAATTCTAATTAAAGTCACCTTTTTTTTACTCTCAAAAATATCTACAAATGTATAGAAGTTACCATTGCATAATCTATAAAAAAAAAAAGTTCAATACCGCATAGTTCAATATTGATTTCCGAACAATAGCGTTCCAGAATAATAGGCGTACAGAAAATAGAGTTTCTCACGAAAATAGCTACTCCACGATGGCAGCTTTCAGTTCTGCAGAAATTCGCGGCTATGTAGTACCCATGAATAAATACAAACATGAGATTAACTTCAGATAACCAATGTTATTTATTCAACAAAAACAAATATCAAATTTATTTGCTGAAAAAGGACATTGATTTGATGATAACACTCTGTTTATTTTATCAGTTAAATTAAGTGTACTATTAACATGATTTGCATGATTTGTTGAGGAACTTAGGTTTCTTTCTTCCTCTGTAGATTCCGGTGAAAAAAACTTGCTGATATAAGCATTCTCTGGCCAGCTTACTGGATTCATCAAGACTCTCGCATGAAGCTTCAGGAAAGTGTGGTATTAAAATTGTCTTCATTTCTTCAGGCAATGATCTTTTGTCGACTCTACAAACATGTGGTTAATCTAGAAACTCCATTGATGGAAATATCGGTATTTTTTCCAACAATTTGGTGCCTGGATCGCTCCTTCGGATAACTCACTGTTCTCCATCAATTTTCCAGATTTTTGGCTTCTAGTGATCCACGATTCTCGATTTCTCGATATTTGTTTTCAGTTTTCAGCTGTAGGATTTTTGCTGCAACATATTTTGTAGTTAACACTATATTATTGTTTTTTTGGGAAACTCCAAGGGAATTCTCAGATGATTGTATGCTCGCACTGGGTATTTCTTTCACCACTTCGGACTCCTTCGGACGTTCTTATCTTGAGAAGTGTTTTTGTCGTTTTTACAAGCTTTTATTCAACTTGCTTCGTTCGTATGTCATTCTTTCCGGTTCAAAATTTGTAATCCATTTTTAGAGCACTTGCCGACGATTGAGCTGAAATTTGGCAGGTATTCATAACTCCGCTTAGGATGCATTATGAAATTTTTGTTAGAAAAAAAAAACACAATGGCGGTTCCAAGATAGCGGTCGAATTTTGTGATTATGGTTCGAATCGATTCCAAATTGGTATGTGAGGGTTTTCGGGGACGGAGATTGTGATTTTTTTCTCAAAATTCATAAATTAAAGATGATGGACAAATTTTGTGATTATGGTCCGATTCGATTCAAAATTGGTAAATAGGGGTTTTCGGGGTCGGAGATTATGGAGTTTTTGACAAAATTTACAAATTTAAGATGGCGGCTCCAAAATGGTGAAGGAGTTTTGAGATTATAGTCCTATTCTATTCAAAATTGGTATGTGGAGGTTTTCAGGGTCTAAGATTATGAATTTTTCTTCAAAATTCTTAGAATGAAAATGTCGGGTCCAAGATGGCCGATGATCTCTTGAGTTTATGGTCCGATTCTATTTAAAATTGGTGTGGGGATTTTCGGGGTCGAAAAAAATTAATTTTTCATCAGAATTCACAAATTCAAGATGGCGGAGGAGTTTTGTAATCATGACCCGATTCGATTCAAAATTGGTATATCGGGGTTTTTGGGGTCGGAGATTATGAATTTAGTCGAAAATCATTTATTTTTAGTTAAAATTCATAAATTGAAGATAGCAACTCCAAGATGGCGGATGAGTTTATAGATGATTTTCTCATTGAAGGACTAGATAGCTCAGAATTTTCAGGAAAAAATAAATAAATAATAACGATGAGTTAACAAAAATGCATAGATTAAGGCGTACCCAAGTACTAAAAAGCATAAAATATCATAATTGATATAAAAACTTTTTGAAGGCAAGCTTTCATTCAAATGCACTAAACAATAATAAAATAATTGTGTGACGTAGGTTATTCCGTGAGTTCTATAACTCATTCCGTGAGTTCTATAACTCATTCCGTGAGTTCTACAACTCCCGGAATAACCTATGTCACACATCCACAACAATTATTTTCTACTTTTTAGTGCATTTGAATAAAAGATTGTCTTTAAAAAGTTTTTTTATTAGTTATTTTATTTATTATTTGCTTTGTGGGTACAGTTTTTGTTGTGTTTAACGTTGGTGAAATATAATTTATCTGATTCAATAGATCAATTTGCTTATTCAAAATACACATTTTGTCCTGGAGCTCGTTGATTAGGATATCCTTTTGTTTAATTTTAAATTCGACTTGTCTGCTGGTACTTCCACGGCATCGAAAAATGCTGCATCCGAACTGTCACATTGTTCACATCCAAAAGTTGGATCAAACTCATTTTCTTCGATAGATGCACATGGAATATGATGTTTGGAAGAGCAGACCCTGTATTTGATGCCTTCAACGCATTTACGGTTGTACTTTGGGCACTTTTGATTTGAATTTGAGGAGAGCTCTGCGAATACGTTTCGCTCAGTTGCCGACATAATGCCGATAATCTTATGTCTCGGAATATATAAGAGATTACCATTCCTAGTAGAGTGGTTACAATAGTGCGCATTTGTTGATGCGATTTTTCCTCACAACCAACAGACATTCAAAAATGTACACACATGGAATTTTGTAATCCAAAAGTAGCGTCTACACGATCCTCTTTGTGGTAAGCTGAACATAGTACGAATTATTCTTTTGAAAATTATTTCACTCATTACAGAATTTTCCCGCAGAATATTTCACAGTATTTCAGAAAATAAGACTTTGCAAAGTACTGAATTAAACCAATGCATCTCTAGATCCGTGAAATGCCAGTATCAAATGCACCAGAAACGAAGAAACCCAAAGTAAGTGAGTTTCTCGTTTAGCAAGGGATTTTTGATACATATGGGGTATAAAATAGCTCTGATATATTTTTTTCCTGTTGTAACCGAACCCATGTATGATTGATAAAACTTCTGGTTGACTCTCAATTTTTTTTCAACCTTCTTTTTTTTGTGTGATCGTCAAGACACTCAGCTCAGCAATCTATCTGCACTCAGAAGTTTTTTTTTTCGGCATACAGCCCAAAATAGTAAGACCCTTGAAAGTATAAACCCTCAAATTTCCCACGTTGTGTATATATATTTTTTGTGTTCTTTAGGATACAAAGTTCTGTTCAGCTGAAGAGAAATGAAAGACGAGAGGTAAATCAATACATATATCGAAGCCAAGAGTTACAATCTCAACTTGTTCGAAAACAAATCCATCGTTTCAAATCCTCACATTTTTCACAAGACAATATTGAAAATTTGAAGAGTTCAGCTTATTATGAAATCGTCTCTGGTTTCAAATCAAATTTGATACTACTAACTATGTTAAGTGTTTCTGAAGTGATGAAATTTGGACTATATAAACAAGTTACAGGAATATATCTGTATTTCTGAGATTGTACAATCCCCAAAATATAGTGCCGGTCATTTTCACGGGTACATTCATAGATAAGTCATCGCCAATTGAGAGAATGAAGACTATAGTACATTTACAGCACCCATCCAAGGAGTTGCTATGACCATTTGATCTAGTGACCAGTCGGAAATTTTGTTTGTTGCACACATAGCAGTCAACCTCTAACCATCCTCGGCCACTCTTCACACATATATATATATATATATATATATATATATACAAAACTAGGGATATTGGGGTAAGCAGCAATGAAAAAGTGAACTCTTTGAGGTTTATCCAAGTTTTCGGAAATGTTTATTTCCATCATCAGGGAGACTACAGTAGATGAAAAAACCAATAGTAATATATATTCAAGTGCGAAACAATATGCTACTTACAACTTTGTTGAGGTTGGTTTCAATGATGTTATTGGTGTTGTCGTGAGAAGGTACTCTTTTTCCTGCAGCCAGTACCCAAATAATAATACCATAGCAGATGTTGTCGGGGCCTAGACTCGAGCTGAACTCCTCCGATCGATTCAGGGCTCGCTTTTATAGGAAAAAGTCTGTTTTTAGGGTTACCGCATTCATTTCCAAGAATCCCAAGTTGTCCGACTGGAACTTCCAATATTCGAATCTTCCGAATGGATTCGCAATCTGAAACTTCTACAAAAGTGGTCCAAAATATCTGTTTTACAATTAGAACCAGGTTTCCCTTTGGAAAGAACACCGCATTTAAGAAATTTCAGCTATAAACCTTGGTTGTTGACGTCTTGTTGACATATGATGTTTCAGGACAATTTCCACTTTGAAACTCTATTTTCAGCTCTCATGCTCTATAAGGTGAGAAGCATACGAGTTCGATAAATTGGATCATTTGATATATTGAATAAGTAGAGAAATATTATAGCAAGATGACAGGGTAGCGTGGAAGTTGAAGTGTCATCCCTACATGTTCATAATGTTGGTTTTACTAACTCTAAAGTTACTAGTATTCCTATCATTTCGATCGAGAAAGTATATTCTTTCATTAAAGGTGTGGAATTGGTAGAGATACATTATTGAAAGGTTGCTGGGTAGCCATTAAATGCTTATAAAGTTCCAAGATTCGTTTTTTCTACATCCATAGTTACTAATATTTTGATAAGCTTGATAAATAATGTGCATTCTACCATTCAGAATGTTATTTCAGCAGAGAAATATAATTGGTACATTACAGGGTATCGTTGAACTTGAGTTGAGTACCCCCATCTTCATAATGTTTCCAGATTTGTTTTGGCTGTCTCTAAAATTGATATCTATACTATTAGTTTAGTTAACAAGTGCTTTTTAGGTCAAAATTTTTTCGCATTCTCCGAAAATAATGATTGAGGTGTCATTCGATTCAAAATGGCAAGTAGATATTTTTTGAGAAAATGCTAAGGCCGCTCGCAAAAATTGCAATAGTTATAAACAATTAAGTGAAAGAAAAGGGGGGTTTGGTTTTTCGCCAATATATCAAAAACTATTCAAGATCATTCAAATTTGAAAAAAATTGCGAAAAGAGGAGGAAATTTCCTAAGAAAAAATTTGGAATTCCGGAACTGTAGAACCAATATTTATAATTTTCCCAGAGGGTTGAAAATACGCCAGAAAACGGGTACTCCGGCTTGCGCAAGCCATGTTTCCTTCGGACCTTTAATGAATAAACATTATTTAAACTTATTAAATATGAAAATTAAAAATTGAAAGAATTCAGGCGCCTGCGAAATAGATCAGTGAACAATAATCCGTGGTCCAAAAATTTTCATCGCGATTTTTCAATAAGTTATCTATTAGTTAATTAACAATTTTTTGTAGCACGAACCTTAACATTGCAAGTGCGATAATTGTTAAACTATTTATCTGAGAATGTTTTCATTTCGTGGAGCTATTTTTGAAGGTCTAAGAATAGATTTCTGTTGGAAAAATTGGAAAATTAATAATTTTCGTTTTGTTATTAACAATTTACTAAGGTTAAAAATTATAAAGCTTCATTAAACATTAAAAAAAAAAATTTTTATCCAATATTATTATTGATCCGTTGTCTCATGCTCAGAAGCTACTTTAAAATGATCTTCATTAATTTTTATCTACTTTTGTTTAAAAAATTGTTATAAACAAATGCGTTGTTTATGAGATAATTTTTTTTTTAATATAATCTTTGATGATAATTATGATTTTTCAAAAAAAAACATTTCTTAAAGTAGGAATTTTATTGTTCAAAAACGCATTTGTTGAATAAAATTTTTTTTACCACTTAATATGAAAATTAAGGAACCATTTTTTTTTAAATCATCATTCATCTCTTGGTCTTCGATATTAAGAAAACAAAACGTTTTTTTAAATTTTAATTTTTTTAAAAAAATTTTTTACCAAATGAATTATTCTTTGTATTTTTTTTTCCACTCAAAAAAACAAAAACAACCATGTTTTATTTAAAAAAAAAATAAAAAAATATATTTCCTATTGAACTCAAAATTTTCTCTTCTCTTTCATTTCACCACTCTGACCTGGTTTTTTATGTTTAATTTCATTAAAACTTTTTAACTAATGGAGATACAAGGAAAAAATTAGAGATTTATTTATTCTTTATTGATTAAACAACAAATTAAGCCAAAATTTGGAGCTCTCACTCGATTATTTATTTAATTTATACCATTTGTTTATGAAAATAATCTTTCAGAAAAAAAAATTCTACAATATTTTATAAATAAACTTACTTGAATTAAATAACATTTCTAATTAATTTTTAGTTACTAAAATGCTTAGGCTAATAAACTTGGAGATTTTTTTTACAAACTTATTTTTATTCCTTGACATGTTTTTTGGGTAACCTTCCACAGTCTGAAAATGAAAATATAATCAGGAAAATCTATACAAGTGTAGAAAGGGCAAACTGATTAGTTCACCCCGATAAGTTATTGCGTTCATCAAATTATATTTCCTATGGAAAAATGATTCAATTTGTCAATAACTTGCCGTTTTCTGGATTTGCCTATCAAACAAAATTTTAAAAAATTCAAAAGATACTTCTCTATATAGTTTTTGCTTGACGTTTCCGGGACTATATCTGCCCCCGTTCTCAAAATCTTCTTAATCTCCTTTAATTGTTTTATAATTTGGATTTTTGCTCGCAGAGTCTTTTTTGCTTTTTCAACACTTGTATAGATTTTCCTGATTATATTTTCATTTTCAGACTGTGGAAGGTTACCCAAAAAACATGTCAAGAAACGTTGTTCCTCCACAAAAAACCACATTCATTCAATACTTATTTTTATTCATAATTAAAAAAAGTACCGAGCAAAACTAAAATTTATAAGCTAAAATTGTTGATAAATATACGTTAGATAAAAAGTTACATAAGTTGTATGGTCATAGTTATATTAGTTTATAAGATATTTACACATGAAAGTAGAGAACAGTTTTGGCTAAATTTGTTGTTTAATCAATGAAGAATAAATAAGTCTTAAATTTTTTCCTTGTATCTTCATTAGTTGAAAAGTTATAATGAAATTAAACATGAAATCCAGGTCCAGGGGTGAAAGAAAGAGAACAGAAAATTTAAATTAAAAAAAATATAAATTTTTTTCTAAGAATAATACATGGTTGTTCTTGTTTTTTTTTTGAGTAGAAAAAAAAAGATACAAAGAGATAATTTATTTGTTTATAACAAATTGTTCATTGAATAAACGATGGAAATTTAAATAATAAACGTTTTTGTTTTTTTAATATCGAAGACCAAATAAATAATATTTAAAAAAAATGGTTCCTTAATTTTATAAGGGGAAAAAAAAATGTTATTAAAAATTTTTAAAAAAAATTTTTTTTTAATAAACTTTTTTTTCGAAAAATCATAAATATCATCAAAGATTAAATTAAAAAAAAAATTAATTATCTCATAAACAACGCATTTGTTTATAACAATTTTTTAAACAATAGAAGATAAAAATTATCTAAAACAATTCTCAAGTAGCTTCTGATCAATGATAATATTATGAAAAAAAATGTTTTTTTCAATGTTTAATGAAGCTTTATAATTTTTAACCTTAGTAAATTATTAATAACAAAACGAGAATTACCAATTTTTTTCAATTTTCCCAACGGGAATCTATTCTTAGACCTTTGAAAAATAGCTCCACGAAAGGAAAACATTCTCAGATAAATAGTTTAACAATTATCGCACTTGCAATGTTAATGTTCGTGCTACAAAAAATTGTTAATTAACTAATAGATAAGTTATTGAAAAATCGCGATAAAAATTTTTGGACCACAAATTATTGTTCATTGATCTAATCTGCAGGCGCCTGAATTTTTTCAGTTTTTAATTTTCATATTTAATAAGTTTAAATAATATTTATTCATTAAAGGTCCGAAGGGGTCGTGGCTTGCGCAAGCCGGCGTACCTGTTTTCGGGCGTATTATGAACCTTCGGGGAAAATCATAAATATTGGTCCTACAGTTCCGGGAGTCGATCTTTTTCTTAGCAAATTTCCGCTTCTTTCTGCATCTCTTTTCAAATTTGAATTATCTCAAATAGTTTTCGAGATATTGGCGAAAAACCAAACCCCCTTTTTGTTCACTTAATTGTTTATAACTGTTGCAATTTTTGCGAGCGGAACATTTTCTCAAGAAATATCTACATGCCATTTCGAATCGAATGACACCTCAATCATAATGCGAAAAAAATTTGACCTAAAAGGCACTTGTTAACTAGACTATATCAGTTTAATCAATGATGTGTGTATTCCGTTTCTAGATGTAAAATTGCTGAGAAAATATCATTTGGAGATGGCAGCGCAGTGCTGAAGTTGAATCGTAGGAAGTACATACAATGTCACATATGAAGCGTATGGACCTCATACCTATAAAGTGATTCATACTCACCTTGTTCTCTTCATACAGTCCTAGACTTGTTAGCAGTTGCCGTGCTATTCCATAACTTCAGGTGCAAGGCAGGAAAAGAAACCATTGAAGGAATTCTACTTACTTTCTGCTAGGTTCTTGTCATCGAAAAACTTTTCTCGTGAGACCATATGGTGATTCTATCTGCTTGGTATGCTCTTCTTCTGAATGATATTTCCATCCCCAGTCAATAATCTGATGTTTTCCATAGTTGACTTTATAAAACTAGTTTTTATTATGAAAAGAAACACTCCCCTTACCCACCAAGACCAAGGAATTTATGTAATCTAACAAGATCCCGGGTCAAACTGTCTCACTGTTATAAGAAATCATGAGCATATACGAGGATTGCCCTCTTCATTTTGGGAATAGAGAACAAAAATCAATCATCGTCTATGGCTTCACTGTTTTCCAAAATATTCTCCAGGAAGATCCGCATTAACCGTTTTTCAGGCGTCGAAAAACGTTGACCTCGTAGTTTATTTTTGATGTGCGGGAATAAAAAGAAGTCATCGGGTACCGAATATGGTTTTAAGAGTGGATGACCCATCAAGTAGGTATCACTAGTATTTTGTGTATTTCAACTTTCTCTACTTTTGGTATACACGATGGAAGATTCATTGGGAATAAATGAACGTCTCGGTACACACTCTTTTCCTTTTTTCAGACCTCCTTGAATAATTCTAACCAAATATTTTCGCATAAGAAATTGCTTGTTGAATCAACTGCTAGATAATAGTTATGTATTACTCAATAGTCCAAATTCCTAATGCGAATATATCTATAGGACTTAGTATCATGAAGAGGTGTTCATTGAGTATGTTGAAAAATCCCATATGATTGTTCTATAAAAAATTCAAATGAATATAGTTCCCGAAATATTTCTTGAGGAATATTCCTATGACTTTTTGTGGTAATACCCAAAATTCATTTTTAGTTACTATTAGTGCATTTCTTTTTCATCAAATTGCATCACATTTCGTATAGGTTTCACCACAAGATGACGCTTAGCTTATTCCTTGAGATTTCACATCGAAACAATGTTATACAAGAGCCATAGAAAAAAATGTTCCTTCTCAAGTATTGAATACTCTCGTATTTCAATAAAAACTTTCCAACAAAATATTAAACAAAGGAAAAAAGAAACTGAAAAGCAAAAATTAAAATGACTGTTTTTTGTTTTAATAACTAAGCTCCAGAACTAATGTAAGTAACTGATTTTGAGTGGGCGCCAAACAAACAAACAAGCCAATATCAGGGAAACACAAGTGGGGGCACACGTCGTTACGAGTGATCGTACGGAGAGCGTATTTTTGGAATGTAAGTGTTTATCGCTGGAGATTTCACGTTGCATTTTTATGATATCATGTTTTGATCATTTCTTTGAAGTTATTCAATGGTATTCGCTGATTGTTAGTTTGTTTGGCGCCGACTCAAAATTGATTACTAATATTAGTTTTAGAGCTCACTTATTAAAGTTAAAAAGTTCATTTTATTTTTTGGTCTTTAGTTTCTTTTTTCGTCGGTTTAATTTTTTCCAAGGAATTAATTTTTAAACTATCGAATAATTGTCCATATTTCTTATCTTTTCTCTAATTCCTCAATATATTTTTCCTTTTTGGGTTACCACCAATCCTAGACACTTGAACTCCTCTACTAATTTCGAATGTTTTCCTTCCAAATCCATATTATGGTGGTCTAAGACAGTTTCAATTATCACTCTTTCCATCTTGTAATAATTTAATTTCATCCTAAACTTTTCTTGGCTCCACTATATATTTGTGGATCCGCTGAAATATATTTCATTAGAACAACATCGACAAACGCAATCAGTTCTTCCACCTACTATGAGGTTGTTAGCCTCTCGAAGTTTTCTTATGACAACATTTCGATCTTCAAACATAATTTCCGGACGATAAAATGCAATCAATAGTCCTGATACTTAAATAAGCATTCCATCGGATTTTCCGGAAATGAGAATTTCTCCTGACCTACTTCCATTCGGCCACCAATATATCGAATTGCCACAGTGAGAGGGTATCAGAAAAGATGGTTATAGTGCGTTATCACAAAGCGGGTTCGAAGATGCTTTTTTGAAGTGAAAACTTCTTATGGCGCGGTAGGAATATTTTAGGTGGGAGAAAATCGCTGGTCTCGCGACACCGTAATGAGACGCAGCTATAGTGTGTGCATATACACTGTGTCCGTAAAGTATGGAACAAATTCATTTTTAGCTAAACAGGTCATTTTAAGAAATAATCCTGAAACACGTCGATGTTAATTTACCGTATTTTAAAATAATAATCTAATATACAGGGTGAATTACGTTCGAGTAATGACGTCGCCGTCATTTTTTTTAAATGAAACACCCCCATTTTGTCTCAATTTTCGGATTACTCTAGCTGAGCGGATTCCAAAAATGTATCACATGTTGATTCCAATTGGTACAAGGTGGACAAAAATACAATAGTTTTGTGTGTGCTCATAAAGTAACGCGTAACATTCTTTATTAGGTAAATTAACAATATTATCAAAAATACTTATTGTCTAGCGGACAGAATATGCTGGAATACATGACTTTATAAATGTTCGAACTGCAGCCCTTGCTGTATTTGACAGTAACCCAAACGGTGTACAAATTCTTGTTGAACCTTGTGTATGGTTTCTTGCGTAATATTGTTCATTTCTGTTCGAATTTTCTCTTGTACATCTGCAATATTTGCTGGTTTCGTTTTATAAATAACATTCTTCAGATGGCCCCACAGAAAATAATCCAAAGGATTTAAATCTGGTGATCTCGCTGGCCATACAGTGGGTCCACGTCTACCAATCCACCTGTTCGGAAAAATTTCATCTAGGTACCTTCTAACATCTACAGCATAATGTGGAGGTGCACCATCCTGTTGAAACCATAAACTTTCATCAAAACCTCCAGGATTACGTCTGCTGGGAAACAAATTACGTAAAGTAGGTACGAGATACCCCCTTAAAAACTCAAGGTACGTTGCCCGTTCAAATTACCTTCGAAAAAGTAGGGTCCGATGATTCGATTTCGTACAATTCCAGCCCATACATTTACCTTTCGAGGGTATTGTGTATGATGCTCACGCATCCAGTGGGGGTTTTCTTTTGCCCAGTATCTACAATTCTGACGGTTAACCTCACCATTTAACATGAAAGTGGACTCATCAGAAAAAATAATGTTTTGTATCAAGAGAGGGTCTCGGTGACATTTATACATCATTTCTTCGCAAAATTGGAGTCTTCTATCGGGATCATCTTCGTTTAATTCTTGCACAAGTTTGATTTTATAAGGATTCCATTTTTCAAGCTTCCATAGTTTGTGTACCGTTGTTTTGCTAACACCGATATAGCGATTAACTTTACGAACAGAAGTGTGCGCATCTTCTTCAAAACTCAGTAAAACATCTAATGCTGTATCAGCATTTGCAGGGGGACGACCTGATTTGCGTACATTTTCAACATTACCAATTTCTCGAAATTTTGTTTCAATCTTACTGACTGTTGAACGCGTTATAGGTCTTTCTGGATATTTATCATTAAACAAATTGCACACTTCCATCTGAGTTCGCGATCTGTCTCCATACCCAATCATCATAAGTATTTCAATTCTTTGTTTTACACTTAACTCCATTTCTACTTCCAATCAAATCTAAGCAATCATTCGAATATTCACGAATACCAAAAATATTGTAGTACTAAACTGTCACTGAACATCAATAAATTACTAAACAAATAATGACATTTCCCAAAAAAGTAGACGGCTATGTTTTTTATAAATAGATAAGAAATATTTTTTGTCATATTCTGTCTGCTAGACCACAAGTACCAAACATGTTTGGAAACAGCTCATTTTCATTACTCTAAACATGTAGCAAACTACGGGGTGTTACATTTAAACCAATTGCCGCTAGACAATAAGTATTTTTGATAATATTGTTAATTTACCTAATATAGAATGTTACGCGTTACTTTATGAGCACACACAAAACTATTGTATTTTTGTCCACCCTGTACCAATTGGACTCAACATGTGATACATTTTTGGAATCAGCTCAGCTAGAGTAATCCGAAAATTCAGACAAAATGGGGGTGTTCCATTTAAAAAAAATGACGGCGACGTCATTACTCGAACGTAATTCACCCTGTATATTAGATTATTATTTTGAAATACGGTAAATTAACATAAAAAATCGATGTGTTTCAGGATTATTTCTTAAAATGACCTGTTTAGCTAAAAATGAATTTGTTCCATACTTTACGGACACAGTGTATGCTTGAAGTGAAGACTGCTTGTAGCGCGGTACGCATATTATTAGCTATAGTGTGTGCATATATGCATGAACATATAGCAGACCGCGAACGCGTCTAGATAAATAAATTGAATGTGTGAATAGAGAATTTGATTTTACTATGTCCAATCAACGCAATATTAGCACAGCGAGATATAAAAGTACAATTGATGCGGTATTCACGAGATATTTAAATAACTTCGAATAAAAATTGTTTATTTCCTATTTTAGTTACCATGAACCTATAGTTTCTATTTTAGATTGTGATAATGTTAATGATAATGATGATGATACAAGAGTTGTCGAAATTGTTAACGATGATTCATAAAAGAATATTAAATGTATTTTAACGTTTCTAATAATTAATACAATACAATTCATAAATAAAATGCAATTCATAACCCAATAACCCTAGTACCCATCTACAAAATGTCTAACGCGCCAAAATATGTTTTCACTTCTGTCGGCACTCCCGGAGAGCAACCCGGATTTTTTTTATCTAATTGGTTATTTCAACCATGAATAAATAGTAGAGGAGACCGTGGGAGGTCGACCTTCACTGATCTTATAACTGATGAGACATATTTTTTATCATATATAATTTATAAACAAATATGCCCATGATAACTTGCCTATCGAAAAGTGTTCATAGCTATTTTTAATTGAATTAATTTTAATCACAGAATATGCCTAGGTAGGCTTGCCTACTTATTTCTGTGCATGGCTACCTGGCAAGCAGATGTGAACAGGTAAGTCAATATAGGTAACTACACCGATCTGTTAACCAATCGAAATTGATATCATAGGTAAGATAATTTAATTACAAAACCAATCGTATAGGCTTGCCTGCAAAAAATCGTACATAAAATATTATTGCCAAGCTATAAAGTTTTAGAATTTCAGCTATTTGATAGGTGCGAGAGAGAAAGTAGAGCGTCCGAGGTCCGTGTGATAGAACAGGACACAACATAGCAGCTGCACGCTACCTGACCGTTGAATGTATCCGAGTGCGCATGCTCGTGTACATGTGAGTGACAGTGACAGCATTTATTTACACTCGACAGTAATTTTGAACTCTTTTTTATATGCTTTGTAATGAACGCTTTTAACAACATAAATGTAGTACATTTTATTTTTCTATATTGATGATTTTTTTATTCATTATACTAAAATTTTAATAGTAACACTTATTCTTTCCCGCTTTACGAAATTTATTTGATTTTAAATAATAAATAAAATATTCTTTATTTAATTTTAAATAAAAAATATAGATTTTTTTATCATTTTTGAATTTCATAATTTAGCTTCAAAATGAAAGAAAAATTGTTGAATTGTTATTTTTTTTAATTTATTATTCTATTAAATTATTTATTTTTGATTATTTCATAGCTGTAAGTATATATAGTGTGAAATAATACAAAAATTGTGATCGAAATTAGAGTTATAATGAATTAGAGTTCAAAATTACTGTCGAGGTAAATAAATGCTGTCACTGTCACTCACATGTACACGAGCATGCGCACTCGGACACATTCAACGGTCAGGTAGGGTGCAGCTGCTATGTTGTGTCCTGTTCTATCACACGGACCTCGGACGCTCTACTTTCTCTCTCGCACCTATCAAATAGCTAAAATTCTAAGACTTTATGGCTTGGCAATAATATTTCATGTACGACTTTTTGCAGGAAAGCCTATACGATTGGATTTGTAATAAAATTATCTTACCTATGATATCAATTCCGATTGGTTAACAGATCGGTGTAGTTACCTATATTGACTTACCTGCACACATCTGCTTGCCAGGTAGCCATGCACAGAAATGAGTAGGCAAGCCTACCTAGGCATATTCTGAGTGTTAAAAACTATCAGTTGAGATGAAACTCATTCGGTTATCAAAAGAGTGAAGGTGATAAAATAAAATTGATTAAAATTAATTCAATTAAAAATAGCTATGAACACTTTTCGATAGGCAAGTTATCATGGGCATATTTGTTTATGAATTATATTTGATAAAAATATGTCTCATCGAGTTATCAGATCGGTGAAGGTCGATCTCTCACCGGCTCTTAGACTAAAAGATAATATCAGTAGATTTCTGCAACAAGTGTTCCTTAAGAAAATGGAAAAACTAAATTTGTCACTGCATTTGAATTTTGCTAGAGAATGACAGGTTGAACAAAATTTATTTATACGCAATTTTATACAAATTCAAAAAGTATTGAGAAAGAAAGGCTCCTCGAGATCAAGACACCGAACGAAAAGACTCGATCTACGGTTACTGTAGACATCAATCCTTTGATGACAGGCGCAGGATCAAAAGTGGAAGCATGATCAATATTATCGATTCCTGTATTGTTAGCCTAAGCTATCGATCGCTGGGTGTGGCTGGGAATTCTTAGCTCGATCTTTGAAATGAATTCAAAGATATAATATACACGGTGTTTCATAATTGAATACTGATCTCGTAGGGAGATGATCCTTGGATGATTTAAAAAAAAATCTTCATATGAACATAGGTCCGCAACCGCTTCATTTCTAAGATACAGGGTGTTGAAATTTTACAAAAAAATCAGTTCTTTCCCAATATCTCTGAAACCGCTTTGGCTTTTTCTTTCAATTTTGGTTCATCTAAAGTACGCATAAAAAATTTTTTTTTCCATCATGAAGGATTTCTTAATTTTCATCAATGGCGTCCCTGTTAACATGCCCTGCATTTTTGTAATTGTCCTCTATCTTTCCATAACAATGATCTCTTTTTTTTCGTCCGGCGAATGGTTTTTGAGTTAGAAAATAAAATGCATTGATTTGCTTGTCCCTATGCGAAATCAGCCGTTGAAGAGTAGTAGGATTATCTTGTGGGCTAGAAACATCTAGTATGCTAAGAACACATTTCGTTGTTTTCAACAATTAGCAGACATGCATTATTTGTATGGGCTTGCTGACTGGAACGCATATGAGGCCAGGCGAGTGGATCAAGAGCGCTTCCCAAATAGAATGGTTCCTGATGCTCAAACGATTTCAAGCACCCACAGAAGATTATGTGAAACAGGAAGTTTTGAGCCAAATCATCACTTGAAAGGTAGCTGTTTTCAATTCAGTTGACGAAAAGCCTGAAGTGAGTTGCCAATAATTTGAATATCGCCCATATTCTAGTATGGAGGATTCTTCATTTTTATTTATTATATCCCTTCCACATTCAACGGGTTCAGGCTCTACTTCCTCGAGAATTTCCATAACGAGTAAATTTCTGCCAATGGTTTCTCCAAAAAGTTACCGAAAATCCTTTATTGGACAGGGAAATTTTATTCACGGACGAAGCTAGTTTTACTGAAAACAGGATCAGAAATTTGCATAATAATCATTTTTGGCAAAGGAAAATCCGCATGCAATCGTGGAATCTCATCTCCAGGAGCAGTTCTCATCAAATGTCTGGGCTGAGATTATTGGAGGTTACCTGATTAGACCTTTTTTCACCACGCAGATTAAATGGACATAATTATCACCGATTTTTTGAAGATCATTTGCCAATTCTGTTGAAAGATGTTCCTATTTTAATGCGAAATCGCATGTGGTTTATGCACGATGGTGCACCTGATCATTTTTGTGCTCTGGCACGCGAATATTCGAACCAAAACTTTCATAATAGCTGGATAGGTCGTGGGGGAACAGAGTCATGGCCAGCTAGATCCCCACAGACTTGAACAGTCTTGATTATTTTCTTTGGGGACATCTTAAGACTTTGGTGTACAGTCAACCAATTCTAACTGAGGAAGAATTTCGAAACCGCGTAATAGTTTCCTGTGAAGCAATGAGGAATACTTCAGGAATTTTCCAAAGAGTACGCGAGTCAATGACAAGGAGGGCATACTTGCAGGAGGCGGACATTTTGAACAGTGGTATTTTTTGTTCATAATAGTTATGTTTTTGAAAATAAAAAATGCATTTATATGCGTACCTACTCATAACAAAAACTAAATAATAGTAACCATAAAATTATAAAAATCTTGCCTAGATCCTTCGGTTACCACAATTGTGAAATTAAGACTAAGAGCAAGCAAATGAATGTATTTTATTTTCTAAATCGAAAACCGTCCGCCGGACGAAAAAACGGACAAGGACCATTTTTATGAGAAGATGGAGGACAATTACAAAAATAATATTCATTTGGAAAAATAACAGTGGCGTATCATTATTTTGATCAAAAATATGACAGGGCATGTTAACAGGGACGCCACTGATAAAAATTAGGAAATCCTTCATCATGGAAAAAATTTATTTTTATGCGTAGTTTGCATGTACCGAAATTGAAAAAAAGCCCAAACGGTTTCAGAGATATTGGGGAAGAACTGATTTTTTTGTTAAATTTCAACATTCTGTATCTCCGAAATAAACCCTGTATAGATTTGGAACATTTGAATATCTAACATGAAATGTAACCGATATATCGTTACATGGTTCTAGTTTTGTTTCGTACAATTTGTGTGGAATGAAAACGTATAATTATCAATATTGAATAATAGTCTACTCGACAAGTTGAAAATGGTCTAAAATAGAGATACTGCTCTTAAAATTATGTGTTTTAGCTCATTGGACCCGGAATAACGCCTGAAAAGATGTGCTGAAAGCGTGTATTGGCACATAAAAAATTGCGAAAGTTATAAACAATTGAAGATGAAAAAAAAAATGGCATTTCGTTTTTTGCCAATATTTTATGAACAATCAATATTTAAGAAATTTCAAAGAAAGATTCTAAAAGAGGAGAAAATTTCCAATAAAAAACTCCTGGCTCTCCGAACTCTATCTCCATTATTTATAATTTTGATTTAACGCTGAAAATTGGTCTCTTAGTGACATTTTTAGGATGCGCGCGCGTCGTCAAAAGCGAGTACGACACATTAATTAATTTATTTAAAGTATTAAAATTTTTTTTTTTGAAAAACATATGGTGTATTTGGAACACTATAAATAATTCATTCCCGTTGAAAATTTTATTTGAACCTAATTTTTCAATAAGTTAACTAACAAAATTTTCTCGAACTTCTGTCTTAATTGAAAATGAAATTTTTTTTTTAAATAATTGTCGTAAAAATGTTTCGCTTCGTAGAGCCTTTCTTATATACATTCTCAACAAGATCACACCATAAAAGTTAGAAAAATATTCATACTTTATTTATAATAATTTTTGTACTTGAACAAAAACTAAAAAATCCAAGTATTAATGTTAAAAAAAAATGTTTTATCTCAATCATCATATAATCGTTTTTTTATTAATACAAGATATAAATTGATTTGCAAAAAAAAATTTTTCCCGCCATTTGTTGATAAATTTTTTATGAACAAATTGATTATTCCAATATTTTTGAAAATTTTTTCTCCATAACTTTCATAACTTTATTATATCACAAATATTATGATTTTTGAAAAATGAAATTTTCTTAATAACAATTTTTATTGTTTAAATGATTAGTTAAGAAATAATGTTTTTTCTAAAAATCATAATTGACAGTCCTCTATGAAGTAACAAAAACAATTATTTTTTTATCACCAATTCCATTGTTTATTAACTTACCAATTTGTTATAATTTTTTTTTCATTTTTGTTAGATTTTTTTTCTGAAATTTCTAAAATTCACAAAAACAACCATATATAATAATGTATAGAAAAACAAATTCCCAATTTTTCCCAATTCCAATTCCCAAAAAATTTGAAAATATTTTTTTCTATACTTTGTTATATATGATTGTTTTTGTAAATTTGAGAAGTTCCAGAAAAAAAATTTAACCAAGTAAAAAATTTGTTTATAACAAATTGGTAAGTTAATAAACAATGGAATTGTTGATAAAAAAATATATTTTTTTGTTACTTCATAGAGGACTGTCAATTATGATTTGAAAAAAGGAATTATTTCTTAACTAATTATTTAAAAATTGAAAATAAAAAAACAATTAAAAATTAAAAATTTTTTAAGGAAAATTTTTTTTTTAAAAAAATTTATAAAAAATTTATCAACAAATGGCGGGCAAATTTTTTTTTGCTAATCAATTCATATCTTGTATCAATTACAAAACGATAATATGATGATTAAGGATAAACAATTTTTTTTAACGACATTACTTGGATTTTTTTGTTTTTGTTTAAGTACAAAAATTATTATAAACAAAGTATGAATATTTTTTTAATATTTATGACGTGATCTTGTTGAGTATGCATATAAGAAAGGCTCTACGAAGCGAAACATTTTTACGACAATTATTTAAACATTATTTTTCATTTACAATTAAGACAGAAGTTCGAGAAAATTTTGTTAGTTAACAATCGTTTAACTTGTTGAAAAATTAACTTTAAGTAAAATTTCTAACGGGAATGAATTATCTATAGTGTTCCGAATACACCATGATTTTTTCAAATTAAAAAAAAATATTGTAATGTATCGTACTCGCTTTTGACGTCGCGCGCGCAACCTAAAAATGTCGCTCGGAGACCCATTTTCAGCGTTTAATTAAAATAATAAATAATGGAGATAGAGTTCCGGGAGCCGTGAGGTTTCTATTGGAAATTTCCTTCCTTTTCAGAATCTTTCTTTGAAATTTTTTATATATTAATAGTTTATGAAATATTGGCAAAAAACAAAATGCCATTTTTTTTCTCATCTTCAATTGTTTATAACTTTTGCAATTTTTTATGTGCTAATACTTGCTTTTGGCACATTTTTTTAGGCGTTATTCCGGATCCAATGAGCTATCACACATAATTTTAAGAGCAGTATCTCTATTTTAGACCATTATCAACTTGTCGAGTAGACTATAATTCAACCCGTTGGTGCCATCACAGTGCCTCCGTATTATACCATTATCTTGAGAAAGAAAGCCGAGAAACGGCCATCGATTTCGTGATCTGAAACCCTCCCGAAAGTAGTAAACAATTCATCCCGAAGGTATTCTGTTTCCTAATGATTCGCGCGCTCATGGGAAGTATCAAATCATGGAGAAAGAAGCTCGCGAAAATTACCTATGGCAGGAGTACGTACAGGGATGGAATAAGCTGGGGTGCTATGTGATTTTTCAGCGTTTTCCATGTGAATTTTTGTAAGGTAGTGGAGGCGAATATGGTCCATCTTAATGTGATTTTTTTTTCAATGAACTCGAATATGTCAAGGAATATTTTTTTCAACAATATAATAGGCTTATATGTGGCTTATATACGTAGATAATTTTGCCTGGTCAGAAATGATTCGTAATAGATTTGTATGTAAATAATTTTTGCACTGCACTTGGGCCATATTACCAATATGGTTGGATTGTATGGTCCACAGTTACAAAACTTCAATTTTAGGAGGATTGATCTTTATTTTTTTAATCAAATACAGAAAAAATACTAGTCAGGAACATAGACAAACATCACAAGTATTAAAACAATCAATAAACACAGCTAAAAAAATTATTGTCATCGTAAGACTAGAGGCAAACACATGCTCAGGCCCATCCAAACAACATAAATATAAAACGACGAGTTTCATTAGCGAATAGTTACTTCTCATAATTGTGCAGACCGTTCACTTTGGTTATCAGCGTTGGAATGTAGTCAACAAATTGGTCGTAAAATTATAGCAGCATGTGCGTAACCAGGCAGTCAGAATTAAACTAGCTGCTGCGTTCAAAACCGTAGCGCTCAAACAATCGTTGATAATGACGTTGCCAGATCGCTGATGAATCCTTCAGTGTTTGGGCCATATTACCCGCTGGGCCATATTTGTCGCCACTACTATTCGAAAATCGTAAGCAATGAAGAAGACGTGATGATATGCTTATCCAATATCAGAATACATCTATATGAATCGTGTCCAATCTGAATACAAAATGGTCAAGCGTAGGATTCCTTAACATATATGTCTCGAGTTCTTTTGTGACCACTCCGAATAGAATTTCTTAGATTTCCGGCAAAAAAGAGATATTGATATTTGTAGAAAAGTCAAGGTCACATTTTCCAACCAAATTAAACGCATTTTGATACTGGAATATTTTTTATCAAAATCTGGACTGGGTTCGAAGATGAGCAAATTGGTTTTCACAGAAGTCCACAGAATGATTCAAAATTGAATCATTTCAATCCGACCTGTTCAGAACGTTTCAAGAAATACGAAAATTAGAATCAAATTACGGCCAACATGAAACAAGCAACGTGGAAATGGCATATAATGCGGAAGCCTCTATTTACAAGCTTTTATTTAACTTCACATTTCTATTTTCTGGAAGTTTTGTGACCTGATTACAGTAAATTGAAAATTTTCCAACGCTTCGACTTTTATAAAGTCATCAACTAGAATGGGGAATATTAATTATATAAAAATAAAATTTTGACCGATTAAAATGGTAATAACAAAATAAGATACATATACAGTGACAAAAAGAGTTGAAATAAAATACACAGATAGAAAAATATGAATGAAAGTACATACACATATATACATACACAGATGTATGAAAGAGTCCTGACTAATTTGTGTAATATGAAGAAAACAACAGGATTTTATACTCACATGAACACTGGGTTTCCTTGTCGAGGAAATAATAAAAATCCAAAATTAATAGGGACATTTGCATATTTTTAACTGGATATTCTTTTGTTTCTTTCATTATATTGTTAGGAGTATAGGTTGTTCACGAATGAAACTAACAACCAGAATTTGGGAAAATATTCCTCGGTTTTTCCTAAATTAATGATTTCTTCTTTATGGTTTCTCCCCTCGATAAGGTATATGAGATCCATAGGCATCCAAAATATCTTAGATTATTGAGTATGTGGTACTTTGCTCATTTAATAAACCAACTGAAAGTTCCACAGTAGGTGATTCCCCATACTCAATAATCTAAGATATTTTTAACCGACGAAATAAAAAAGGAGGAGGTTCTCTAGACGACGCGTATATTTTTTTTATGTATGATCCCACATAACTTTTCACAGAGCAGTTCTATTCTGATCATTCATTTTCCATCGGGTAGGGTGTACATCGAAATTGGTTCCATTTGAATTTGAACAAAAAAATCCATCCCTCCAGGGTAGCGAAATTGAGGATATTGATCGTTCATCCTCTGAATTTTGGCCCGATAACCGATTCTATCAGGCACAACTTTGTAGTGGGTTTTCCTATTTGGATGATCCTTTTCTACACGCTTTATATTAGCTTCACTTGTATGTTTGTTTGAAATCGACTCCTTTGGGCGCGATTTCGACCCACTTCTAGACGTCCGAATGATTTGAAATTTGGCGGGTGTTCATAATTCCGGTGACAATGCATTGAGAAATTTTTGTGTGAAAAAAAAAACGAAATGGCGGATCCAATATGGCGTACGAGTTTCGTGATTATGGTCCGATTCGCTTCAAAATTGGTACCTGAGGGTTTTCGTGGACGGAGATTATGATTCTTCTGTCAAAATTTAGAAATTGACGATGGCGGCTCCAAAATGGTGGACGAGTTTTGTGATTATGGTCTGATACTATTCAAAATTGGTATGTGATGGTTGTTGGGGTCGAATATTATGATTCTATTGTGAAAATTGGAAAATTCAAGATGGCGGCTTTAAAATGGTGGCCGAGTTTTGTGATTATGGTCTGATTCCATTCAAAATTGGTACGTGATGGTTTTTGGGGTCGAATATTATGATTCTTTTGTAAAAATTGGAAAATTCAAGATGGCGGCTTCAAAATGGCGGCCGAGTTTTGTTATTATGGTCTGATTCCATTCAAAATTGATATTGTGGGGGTTTTTGGGGTCGAATATTATGATTCTTTTGTTGAAAATTGGAGAAATTCAGGATGGCGGCTTCAAAAGGGTGGCCGAGTTTTGTGATTATGGTCTGATTCTATTCAAAATTGGTTTGTGGGAGTTTTTGGGGTCGAATATTTTGATTCTTTCGTAGAAATTGTAAAATTCAAGATGGCGGCTTCAAAATGGCGGCCGAGTTTTGTGATTATGGTCTGATTCTTTTTTATGTGGAGGTTTTTGGAGTCGGAGATTATGATTACCTGATTTGATAAGATCATTCCATTTTTTAATTTGCAAAATAATAATGAAAATAATAGTTTAAAAAAAATTAAAAAAACACGATTTTTTAAATAAACCACACTAAAAATTGGGAAATAATAGTTTGAAAAAACTAAAAAACACGCTTTTATAGTAAACCAGACTAAAAAAATAGAAAATAAGAAAAAAAATATTTCATTTGAAATAAAGCGTGGGGTGCATGGTATCAATAATTATATAGTACATCACACACCTAGGGCAGTAAAGTAAGGAATGTCTCAGATCACAGGTAATCGTAGGCCGAGGCGATACCATGCACCCCACGCTTTTTTTTAAATAAAATATTTTTTTTTTCTTATTTTCTATTTTTTTAGTCTGGTTTTCTATAAAATCGTGTTTTTTAGTTTTTTCAAACTATTATTTATTTTGATAGGATATACCTCATAGTTGATTATATTTCGATTTGGAATTGAATAATCCATCGCTATGGGTAGAACAGAAACATAGGTGAACATTGGCACACATATGTATTTGATATTGACAGATCCTCTTACATCCCTCACATTAATTACTTTCTATTGAAGGATGGAATTATATACAAAGTGATAAAATCAACTAACCAGAACTTTCATAAATAATTTATGTTATTTCACAATAAATAGTTAAAGTAGTTATTCATATTATTTAACAGTTAATAGTTGAAGTAAGCTAGGTAAGTAATTAATTTGGAAGTAATCAGAATTAAGTAGGTATTAATTAGTAGATTTCAGTCACATTTTTTTTTAAACAAAATATTTTTAACAAAAAATCAAACCGACGAAAAACTCAACTGAAAAGCAAAAATAAAATAAACCTTCTTAGTCTTAATGATAATTGAGCTCCCAAACTAATGTGAGTAACTAATTTTGAGTCGGCGCCAAACAAACTAGCAATTGAATTGGGTAAAGCGTAAAATGATAGCAGCGCCATGCACAGCGGCGTTCTGATTACTTCTTCAGAGTAATATAATGATCTTCGATAATTGTTTGTTTGGCGCCTACTCAAAATTAGTTACTCACATTAGTTTAAGAGCTCAATCATTATCAAGACTAAAAAGGTTTATTTTATTTTTTGCTTCTCAGTTAATTTTTTTGTCGTTTAAATTTGTTGTTAAAAAGTTTTTATGGACGCCTATGGATCTCATATAGGTCCCTCTCATCGAGGGGAAAAACCATCAAGAAGAAAATTCCATTGTAGTGTAGTGTCAAGTCGAAACTTCGGCAAATGATCAATAGTGGTTCTAGTTACTAGACCTCACCCCAACAAAAGTTACAATTCACATTTTTATATTTGGGTACTCCAAATTTTGCAAGTGAATTTTGACCCACTTCTAGTTGCTCGATTGACGTGAAATTTGGCAGGTGTTTATGCATTAAAATGAAATGGCGGCTTCAATATGGCGGACGAGTTCTGCGAGTATGGTTCGATTCTATTCAAAATTGGTTTGTGGGGGTTTACGGCTACAGAGATCGCGAATTTTCTGTCGAAATTAATGAATTCAAGATGGCGGCTCCAATAATGAGTTTTGTTGTTATAGCCCGATTCCAATAAAATTTAGTGTGTGGGGGTTTTTGGGATCGGAGATCAAGATTTTTTTGTCGATATCCACGATTTGAATATGGCGGCTCCCAGATGGCGATGAGTTTCATGATTATAGCCCAATTCCATCAAAAATTGGTGTATGGGGGTTTTTGGAGTCGTACATCATGATTTATTTGTCAAAATTCATGAATTCAAGATGGCATCTCCAAGATGGCGATGCGTTTGGTTATTATGGCCCGATTCCATTCATAATTATTCATATGTGGGTTTCTTTGGGGTCGGCGATTATCAATTTTTGTCAGAATGCAATAAGATGACGGATTTCATGAATGACTAGAATTCAATGAAAATTATAAAAAAAATAAAGTAAATTTTCAAACGAATGCACTGAAAAGGGAAAAAAATATGTCTTCAATTGTTCGACCTAGGTTATTCTGTGAGTAGCAGATCCAAAAGTGTGGCGGGAATATAAAATAGGTATTCTTGCGCGGCAAGATTTTGCTACTCACAGAAAAACCTAGGTAAAAAAATTAAAGATTTTTTTTTATCTTTTCATTGCATTTGTATAAAAGCTTGCCTCATTTTTTTATAATTTTCATTTTAATTGTAAATTTGTGAATCAGGGGGACCACATATTCCATAAAAAACGAATTAATCCCATTCGATCACGGGATCCACGTATTGTGACATACATCACCCTTTGTTCAGCAATATCCCGAAAGTTTCATTGCGCCAAAGCCCTATAATCCGTCTCGAAACGTCTGCGAACATGAAATCCAGATAAACGTCAATCCAATCAAAAATTCCATCGCGCCGTGAGATTGGTTTTCAAGGTGCGAAATCCCGAAGGAGGAACGATGCAGCAGACAATCAAGAATCGAGAGACGTGCGGTTGCGCAGTCAATAGGGCAGTTTCTAATTAGATGTGCATTGCATTCTTAAAGAAATCGATGTCGAGAAACGAGTCGCGCGCTATTTCCTGTCTACTATTCTTCAGCGCCGGATTGGGATAATTGAACGACCTAGTGCCGGTTTTAGCACTATCAGCGCCCTGGGCGGGATTTCTACGGCGCCCCCTAACTTTCTACGGCGCCCCCTAACTTTCTACGGCGCCCCCTAACTGCAATTCAAACCACTAAGAAAAACCGCAAAGGATATAATGAAATAATCATATATTAAAAAAAAAATACTTTTCTAGCCTTTCTATCGGCGAACTCTTTTATTGGGTTATCAAAGTCGATGTTTTGAACAATTTCATTTTCGATTGACAAAGTTGCCGAGTTTGTCAATCCAGATTGAAATATTGAGGATCAGATCAGCTTAAGCTTAGAAATACTCCTCTACCCACTAGCAACCGTTACGGGTATAGTCAATAATATTCGCAATGCTATCCATACATTTGAATATAGTTCTTGTAAGTTGCGATCTTTGATAAGATTTAAAAAAAACACATTTTGATCAGGCAGAAAAGATTTCAGACTTGGAATTACTCGAAGAATCACCCATTCAAGTTTGGCCACGTACTTACATAACACCCTGTATAAAGATGCGCCTGCGGCGCCCCTTCATATCCGGCGCCCTGGGCGGTCGCCCAACCGCGCCCTACCCTAACGCCGCTACTGGAACGACCGGAAATTCATGGGACAAGAACATGTCTGTCTCCGTCGGTCACAAAACCGAAGATCTATACTTTGTTCATTTTTTAAATTCCCCTCAATGTAAACAAATTTGTCAACACACCAAAATAGAGTTGGGTCGTATTAAAAATCACATGAATACAGCTGTCGGAAGAAAATTCATTTTTTCAGGTTTTATTATGTATATTCGTTTCCACCTAATCTAAGCGACATTACTCAACATTTTTCTTTTTATTGGCCACCTTCATGACGTGTTCAAATCATTTATTCGATGTCGGCTTACCCAGATAACACAGGATATCCTATGGAAATCCATTTCATGTCCAATTCTGGAATGGACTTCCATAAGATATCCGTCGACGGATTTGAAATGGATATCCTTCAGAAGATATCATATAGATGGCCATTAGATATCGGAGGAAATATGGATAAGTTCAAATTGCAAGATTGATTTTTATTGTGTCAATTTCTGAGTTTCTTTCATGCTCGTACATATGGATTAATTTTTTTGAAAAAATCTCATGTTTCGTTTTTCTACTTGATTTGAAATGGATATCCATCGACGGATTTGAAATAGATATCCTTCAGAAGATATCCTAGGGATGCCCATGAGATATCCAAAGAAATCATGAATGAATTTAAACATTCTCGTAGATACACAAATTGTACCTTTTCAAAAATACGTTGTCGCGGGGACCCTCTGCGACCACATAACAGATATACATGTATCTGCGACAGCCTGGCCATACTATACGCATAATCTCTGGCGACGTCTGTCATTTTATTTTGTTGAGGAAGGTCATAGTCATAGCACTGAATCCAAACAGAAGTCGTGTTTTTTTTCTATTCTCCTTCGTTTTTGATACTTTGTTGGTCTGGACATAATGGTTTTCATCTGAAGCAATTGATTGTTTCCAAAGGGAATTATATATTGGCCGAATACAGGTAAATATCAATTGAAAAGGACATAACCTATAAACATCAATTATTTCCAATGCGTTTATGTGTTTGCTGTTTGAGTTTTGATATTTTCAGAAATGCACGTGGTTACATTTGCCACAATATACTAGTTTTTCAAATGTCACAGTGCCCAGATTAAAAATGGTGTGAATGCCTACAACAGTGGACATGTGATGAAGATGATTCATCATTAGATTCGAACATTCTCCTATTGACTGCACTGAAAAAATGAATCTTTCGGAAGAATATTTGGGAACTGGATCGAAATTCAAAGCTGCTGTAGGTAAGTTGTATGTTTTTCTATTCCTTTTTCTAGAACTCTGTTTTTAGGCACCTAAATGAAATCACAAAAATGACTTTGTGGAACGATGCCTTTCTTCCATGCTCACTAATGTGTTTGCCTCCAAATATAGCTGGTATGGAGCATAAAAAATAAACTGGACAACTAAAACTGGCTGAATTATCACTAGGTGAGAAGCCCATTCAGTTTTTCAATTTATTTGATAATAATTTGTATTGCCTCATAACAGACTGCTAGTTCATAACTAGCCACTGCTAGATATGTCAAATTTCTATTTATTCAATGGTCATAAATATGATTGTTGATCATTGTAGAAAACAAACGACAAAGTATCAAAAAGCAATTATTTCCTTTATTCAGGAAAACTTAATTTTACCTGGCCTACGAAAGATAACTTACTCTAAGGTGAATCTACAAATATTCATGGATAATCATGAGAAAAGTTCATTGGTAAAATATACATAACCTCACTTCTACCTTGAAAGTGAAAATTTCTTTATAGTTCGAAATCAATTGAAATAAAGTTCTTCCGATGGAATATGCGTTATTAGTGAAATTGTTCAGTTCGGAATGTGCACTATGGAAGGTTTATACCTGTCTGGAACTGTTGCTGTTCAATACACGCCAGGATTTGGATTCCCTTTCACTCCAATGCTATCAGGAACTCCAATACCAAATAGAAGGAACCATACAAATTCAGCAATCAGCTTTGGATACTTGTATACGGTGTTCAAATAAGGTAATGTTGGTTTTTCGCTTATAATGTTGAAAATAATTCAATTTTTCTTTTTCCCAAAATATAACGTGGCATTCGTTCTAAATTCATTTTCGATCTCCCTTGTGGCTTTGTTTGTTGTCACCTGGATACCATTTTTGTTCCTTCCCTCTGATTCGAATTTTTGAATTCGCGCACTAAATTGTCACATTTTCACTGTTTGGGTTTATTTGTCATAACTTATACACAAAACTATTTTTCCATTCTTATTAACTATGTTCAAATTTCAGTAATAATTGCCTCTCTACATGTGACCATCTGTTCCCTGATTGGCTATTGTCATCAAGAAGTTTGCTGTTCTATCATTGGCTACTTTCAGTTAGCTACAATTTCATATACTGTATGTTTCAAATTTATGAATTTGTAGATCACATTTTATTCAGGAAAATTTTGTAAATCTAGACTTTTTGTTGTCTTTTGAAGAATTATGGGTTGTAATCATTCTGACAGTGTATGAAATTGATTGTGTTATATAATTTGGATATTTTTATCTATTCATATCATACATAGGCTTATAAAGGAAATAGAATTTCAAAATTATGTAAAAACAATCTCTTGAAACTAACAGCTATTTACTAATTATTCTTTTTATGGGTTTTTTCTTTTCAAAATATATAACTGGTTTTTCATAACATAACAATATATATATATATATATATATTATATATATATATATATATATATATATATCATAGTATACCAATAAAGAGAGAGAGAAACTATGGCAGTGGTATATATTATTATCATCATCATCATCATATATTATCATAATATTCCTCAGTATTTTTTTGTAGATTTCAACATCAATTATACCCGTGAATCTATACATATCATTTCAGAAGCAGCTGACCTCAGTTATTCGACGTAAAATAAAAAAGCTTCTGAAGAAGCCAACTAAGCTTGGCCGAGAAGGGCCAAAGAAAGGCATCTGTCATCTTCTAGAATAAAGGAAACACCTGATGGACGAAGAAAATGGCATTCTATTTTTTTTTTATCATTCTGCATTTAATATTCTGTTTTTATCTTAGAGTTTACATATACATTTTATTTGTTGATAACCCCGAAGTTTATGAGAATTTTTTTTGATACCAGAGTTTATTAATACATTTTTTTGTTCAATACCATTATTTCATTTCCCTCCAGATCGCTATTACTATATTTTATCTTCGATAGATATCCCCGAAGGATATCTTTGGAATATCTCTCGAAGAATCTTTCAGATAGCTTTTGAATATCCCTGAAGGATATCTCATGGATATTCCTGAAAGATATCTTTGAAGTATATCTTATGGATATCTTTGAAAGATATCTTATGGACATCTCTGGAGGATATCTTATGGATATCCCTGAAGGATATTCTATTGATGTACAGGTTGTTCCACTTTGGACATCCATCCGATGTCCATAAGATATCTGTCCATAGTATATCCATAAAATTCATGAAGGATGCCCAATGGATATCCATTGGATGTCCATGTGTTATCGGGTATTTCTGGCAACCAGGGTTGATCGCCAGTAAGCACACTTCCCCCAACCAGAAATTTTGTCGACTCCTCTGTGTTCCCAACCAGGGGTGGAGTTTTTTAACACGGTTAACATCTGTGAACTGGAGATCATCATTTTAAACGCCCCCTTGCTGCAGTTGAACGGGACTTAATAACTCGAGTGTTCCCTGGTAGGTCCGCTGAGTAAGGTCTGGGGATCGCGCATGCCGAGCAATAGTACCTCCTCTACCTATCCAACGATTGAGATGGGAGAAAATTTTGCATTATCCTGTGATTATGCACTGCAGAACCATCGTATTGTGAATACATGGTCCGTCTGGTGTTCAGAACCACTTCTAACATTCTGGAAGGATATTCGTGGAGAAAATGTAAATACCTTTCACCATACAGCACATTATCGAAAAAGTAACGTCCAATAATATGATTTTCAATAATTTTTACGATATGAACAAATTCTCAAAAATTCATTTTGAACCCTTTCTATTGAATTGCTATGAACGGTATAACTTGGTGACCAAACAATAGATCCATATTCCAGAACTGGTCGAACTAATGTGCAATAAAGTTTCGTAAAAGTTCCAGGAGAAAAATTGTAGCTATTTCGAGTAATAAAGCCGAAAGTTTGAGAGCTGTATTCACCATATTATTAATGTGTGATCTAAATTTAAGGAAGTCAACTAATATGCCCAGGTCTTTGGCATTCTCTTTCTGTATTAAATTGGTCTCATCAATTGAATATTCACTGTTCACTTGAAAATTTCGTCGGGAAAAAGTAATATAGAAACACTTTTCAATGTTGACATACAACATGTTCAGAGATGTCCATGAATGAAATTATCTAATCAGTTTGTAAAGGAGAGTGTCTGTTGAGTTATTGATTTCACGGAAGATTTTTAGGTCATCGGCATAGAGAAGGAAATGAGAATGAACAATATAATTATTTAGGTCATTAACAAAGATGTTAAAGAGTAGAGGCCCGCAGTGGGATCCTTGGGGAACTCCAGAAAGTACAGGAAATGCAGATGAGAGATTATCATTGATGCGTACACATTGAAAACGATCGGTGAGGAAACTCTGCAACCATGTTACTACCGAGATATTCATATTCATTGCCAGCAATTTTTGTATCAATACGTTATGACTGACTCTATCAAACGCTTTCGAGAAGTCCGTATATATACTATCCACTTGGGATTTTCCTTCAAAGGCGTCTAATAGAAATTCAGTGTACGATACTAAGTTAGTCGTTGTAGACCGTCCTGCTTGGAAACCATGTTGTTCTGGAATAATTAGATTTTTTATTTGATATGACAAATATGTCGATACCATGTTGTCTAATATTTAGTTATGGTTGACTGAATACATACACCTCTGTAGATTTTAATATCCTCACGGTTGCCTGATTTGAATATTGGGGTGATGTAACTGTTCTTCCAAAAATATGGGAAAACTCCACTATTTAGCGAAAGATTGTAAATTACCTGGATGGGTTTCGTCAGTGTACAAACGCAACATTTTAGTAAGATAGGGGTAATGCCATCTGGACCAAAAGAGACTGTATTCGGAAGTTTCGATAATATTTCAGATTCTGAAGAAGATTTTCTACCATTGAGTGACATTTGGAAGGGATAACCTTTAGATTTTATTTGATGACACTGTTCTGACATAATTTTGCAATGATGACGTAAATTGGTGAAGATTGTATAATCATTATGATCTTTACTTATTTGAAATTGTTTGTGAGCTTTTTTCTTTTCGATTGTCAACGCTTTAAGATCAGATGTAAACCAACTAGGAAATGTTGGAGGTTTATAGTATCTAACTGGAACACAAAGTTCTATTCTCGTATATACGATATTATAAAATTGCTCTAAAATTACTTCTAAGTTTACTTCGATGAAGATTTGTTCCCAGTCTATAGATGCAAAGAAACCATTCAAGGATATATAATCGGCATTTCTGAAATCATAGTTAATCAAACTTCTAGAAGAGTTGTTGCACCTAACAGATATTGGAATTTGAAAAAAGTATGCAAGATGATGATAATTATTATCTATTAATAAGTCGACTGCCGTATCTATTTGAATATCAGAGTTGTGTGCAAAAATTAAATCAAGATAAGTATTATGAACATTCGGAATGTAATTAATTTGATGTAAATTCGAAAACGAGAAGTTTTCACATACTAAGTTAGCGTTAGAGAATGCTGGACAGTCAACTGTTACTCCCTTGCTATCATTGTACCATTTTGCTTCTGGTAAGTTGTAGTCACCAGCCACAATGATAGAATGCTCAGGATATGTTAGAGACACATCTTCAACTGATTGGTAATGTAGATCATATTTCTCAGTATTTGAATTGGGTGGCAAATAAATAGCACATATAATGAACTTCCTATTGTTCATAACAAAGGAGACAAATATTTGTTCAATTGTATCACAAGTATAACTGTCAACAAAATCCAACTCACTTGTATAAACGTCCGAACTGAGCCATGTTTCGATGAGAATAATGATATCATAATCACATAGGATAATTGCATTTTTCAGAGTATGAAGTTTGGTTTTGATGCCACCTACATTCTGGTAATAACAGTTTATGTTTGAAGGGACAGGTTTTAATCTCCGTTTTTTGCTAGGGGACTTCTGGATTCAGCAATATGTGGTATTCCATATCGATATTTGACAACTAAATTATTTTCACCTTTCCTTTTCCGCTCATTCAGTTGTTCATAAATGGATTTCATATAGTTTCGTTGGGACGGTGTGAGATCAGCAGCGATTCTGATGTTTGGGAAGTTTTCAGAGAGTTTTCTTTAATTTTTGATACAAAACAAGGCATCTGAATTATTAGATAATGTAACTTTCAACGGTCTGCTTCTATTACTAGCTCGGCCCAATCGCCATACTTTGGAAGGGCCAACATTAATATCCAAAGCATCAAATATTTGCTTGCATTTGAGAGTGTCCTGTTCAATCCTCTCCTTGAAATTTCTGGATGAGCTTCTCATCAACCATGCCATTCTTTTGAATACAAAACGCAACTCTATTTGCAAAATCATTACCATACAATTTTTAGATTAGATTAACGGTGGAACTTATGTTTCAATATCATTCTGTTCACACTACTTTGTGAAATATCTGTTGGCGCTGCTATTTCCGTGGTTGAATGGAGATTTTTCGTGTAGTATCAATAAAACTTTCAACTCATTTCCCTCATTGATCCGACCATCAACAATTTCCTTTTTGATATAAGACACACTACCAATGAATTCAAACCGATATCTTAACTCGTGGGATGAAGACCTCGTGGAATTTATGCTTCTGGATATTTTGTTTGGTAGATTTTGCTTGCTAATAAAGGATTTCTAGGAGCTCATGAATACAGTAGACCATATTCACTAATTCTTCGCGAGTGAAATTCATAATTGACAATTAGACGTGTACAACCTACATTCCTGTTCTTTGAAAAAACTATCGAATTTCGCAAACTTTACGGAGTCATTTTCAGGAAATCACAGTAGGCCATGGAACTTTGCCTTCATTTCAAAAGATGCTCTTTAGTCTCAACTGGGAAAATGGCGGTTTTTGGAAGATTGAAAAACATATTTTATTTCTTAGAAACAGTCCATCTTCTCATAGTGCAGTTCCAGGAAGTTGGGGTTGGGAAAAAACTCTAAGTCTGTCTAAACATGAATTAATATTCATTGAAGTTCAATGTTCTAGGTAACTTGATCTTCTTACATATTCATTTCCAAGGTTGTAACCCTCTCCTTCAGTGTGCTGAGGAAATTTATGGAAAAAAAGATAATTTATATCAAGCATGTTTGGGGGTGAGGTGACAACGTGATGTGATGTTTTCCCTCTCTTGGGAGTGTGACTCCTTGTCTTTTTTAGTTATTTTTGGACTTCATCCTGTTGTTTTTTATAGAATACGGCTTGTGATTGACCAGCATCCAAAATATTTGTTTCGCCAAAATATTGGAGGAAATGCCGTCTTTCGACATGTGTTACTTGATTTCTCCACTCCCAAGAGTGAAAACACGAGGATAATATCACGTTGTCACCCAACCCCAAAAATGTTTAAATATAAATTCTCTTTTTCCCCATAAATTTCCTTAGCACACTGAGGCCCGGTATTTTCACCTCCGGTTAAACTAGTAATAAATTAACCAATAGTTAGGATGTGCTTTTATTATCAGTAAACGTGAAACAAACGCATATTCTAACCGTTGGTTAATTTATTCCTAGTATAACTGGAGGTGAAAATACGGAGCCTGAAGATGAGAGTTGCAACCCTCGAAATTAATATGTGAGAAGATCAATGTACCTAGAACCTTGAATTGATTTGTTGAAAATATAAACAGGATGTTCATAAAATCAGATGTGGAATCATCTGCGACTGAAAGATGAACTTCAGTCACTATCTTCCATCGTCAAGATAACCTCTTGTGGGGTATTCATGTTGAAAAGGAAAACATTCCCTATTAAATATTGATAGAAAGATTTTTCTGTGAATTGAAAAATCCACGATTAAAATGAAGTTATTTTCTCTGAATGTCTAACAGAAAACAACTACTTCCCCGGCTAAAGCCACGCTGGACATTGAACTACATCTGATAGATATTCTGAAAAAGCCCTAACTCAAAAGAAAAAATCTGAAATTGAAAATTTGCATTTTCATTCAGATAGTTATTCGATTTTCTATTCGAGTCTTAATTAAGAACTCAAAAAGATAAATGAGGCAAAGAAGAATATTTTCCAAAAGAGAGTACTCACCAGAAATCATTCGTAACATTGACGCAGGAGAGACATCGCATTCACTAGGTCTTCAATATATTTTTGTCGATGAAAATCTATTTCACGCTTCCACGATCATCAGGAAGACCGGAAGAAATGGAAAACACATTTTTAAGAAGCACTCTCACTTTGCAAAGATGGAAAAAGTTAGAATCATTTCTTTTGGAGAGACACTTTGAAATCAGTGTTTTCTGACATTTAAACCTGTCATGGGGTATGATAGATTGATTTGTTGAAAATATAAACACGATGTTCATAAAATCAGATGTGGAATCATCTGCGACTGAAAGATAAACTTTAGTCACTATCTTCCATCGTCAAGATGACCTCTTGTGGGGTATTCATGTTGAAAAGGGAAACATTCTCAATTGAATATTGATAGAAAGATTTTTCTGTGAATTGAAAAATCCACGATTAAAATGAAGTTATTTTTTGTGAATGTCTAACAGAAAACAACTACTTCCCCGGCTAAAGCCACGCTGGACATTGAACTACATCTGATAGATATTCTGAGAAGGCCCTAACTCAAAAGAAAAAATCTGAAATTGAAAATTTGCATTTTCATTCAGATAGTTATTCGATTTTCTATTCGAGTCTTAATTAAAAACTCAAAAAGATAAATGAGGCAAAGAAGAATATTTTCCAAAAGAGAGTACTCACCAGAAATCATTCGTAACATTGACGCAGGAGAGACATCGTATTCAATAGGTCTTCAATACATTTTTGTCAACGAAAATCTATTTCACGTTACCACGATCATCAGGAAGACCGGAAGAAATGGGAAACACATTTTCAAGAAGCAATCTCACTTTGCAAAGATGGAAAAAGTTAGAATCATTTCTTTTGGAGAGACACTTTGAAATAAGTGTTTTCTGACATTAAAACCTGTCATGGGGTATGATAGATTGATTTGTTGAAAATATAAACAGGATGTTCATAAAGTCAGATGTGGAATCATCTGCGACTGAAAGATAAACTTTAGTCACTATCTTCCATCGTCAAGATAACCTCTTGTGGGGTATTAATGTTGAAAAGGGAAACATTCTCAATCGAATATTGATAGAAATATTTTTCTGTGAATTGAAAAATCCACGATTAAAATGAAGTTATTTTTGTGAATGTCTAACAGAAATCAACTAATTCCCCGGCTAAAGCCACGCTGGACATTGAACTACATCTAATAGATATTCTGAAAAGGCCCTAACTCAAAGTAAAAAATCTGAGATTGAAGATTTGCGTTTTCATTCAGATAGTTATTTGATTTTCTATACGAGTCTTAATTAAGAACTCACAAAGATGAATGAGGCAAAGAAGAATGTTTTCCAAAAGAGAGTACTCACCAGAAATCATTCGTAACATTGACGCAGGAGAGACATCGCATTCACTAGGACTTCAATACATTTTTGTCGACGAAAATCTATTTCACGTTTCCACGATCATCAGGAAGACCGGAAGAAATGGGAAACACATTTTCAAGAAGCAATCTCACTTTGCAAAGATGGAAAAAGTTAGAATAATTTCTTTTGGAGAGACACTTTGAAATTAGTGTTTTCTGACATTAAAACCTGTCATGGGGTATGATAGATTGATTCGTTGAAAATATAAACAGGATGTTCATAAAATCAGATGTGGAATCATCTGCGACTGAAAGATAAACTTCAGTCACTATCTTCCATCGTCAAGATAACCTCTTGTGGGGTATTAATGTTGAAAAGGGAAACATTCTCAATCGAATATTGATAGAAATATTTTTCTGTGAATTGAAAAATCCACGATTGAAATGAAGTTATTTTTTTGTGAATGTCTAACAGAAAACAACTACTTCCCCGGCATTCACACAAAATAACTTCATTTTAATCGTGGATTTTCCAATTCACAGGAGAATCTATCTATCAATATTCAATTGAGAATGTTTCCCTTTTCAACTAGAACCTTGAACTTCAATAAACAATAATTTCTGTGGAGACAGACTTAGAGTTTTTCCCCAACCCCAATATTTTATTTTCATACTAATATCGGCAAATTCATCATCTTTTGATAGAGATCCATGAGCACCACAACTTTTATTCGAAAAAGTTGTATCTAAGATGTACACACAAATGAAATTCATTTGCTCGTGTCAATCAGATAGTATTCGAGATTGTCTGCCGCCGACAAACAGAGCATTTTCCATGATCTATGAAACCAGTCCTGTATGATGTGTCACTGTTTTCTGTAATGCAGATATTCTGAAATAGTTACAATTCCATCCTCGAATGAAGATCCTCTGGAGTCATTTGTTCAAAAAGTTGTGACTTTCTGAACGCTAGGTATTTATTGCTTCCTCGACTCTGCGGAGCGAGGTGTCTTCTTTATTTATGATTGCTCCGAAGCCGCTTACAGTAAATGCAACACGCTAACGGTAAGAATAAATCCAAACTAAACCGCTTTGTGTGTGCCAACTCCGGGAAAATTCCTCTATCGCGAGCCCGCCGCAAAACTTATTCCGAAGGAAATGAAGACGAATTGAATTCATCAAGGATGTTTAAGATAGAGTGCAACTTGCCAGGATATATGAGATGATAGTGATCACTAAGATGTGTAGTGCTAGTTGAAAAATCTAAGGTGATACTAGCCGATGATTTTAATTTTAATGTCAATGAAACGCCAAACTTAACTACATTTGGAAACTTACAAGAATAATTCAAACCACATGCTACAATTTTTTATTATACACGTGACTCCTACTACTGCTACTCAAGTTGATAATACTGACTAACCTGGACAATTGGATCTCCAGGACTGGGGTCACAGAGTCTTGTTTATCTGATCATCGGGGGCAATATATCCTCATAAATTATATCATTTTTAAAACTGATGGGGCGCTATGGACCCGTTCACTGCATAGACACGGTTTAACAAAGTTACGAACACGCTTGGCGGATTATGATTAGAGTTACTACATAAAAATGTTCAACAAAAAATTAAACCGACGAAAAAATCAACTGAAAAGCAGAAAATAAAATAAACTAATTTTGATTCTGCACCAAACAAACAATTATCAAATATCATTATATTACTTTGAAGAAGTAATTAAAACGCCGCTATTTTACGCTTAACCTAATTCAATTGCTAGTTTGTTTGGCGTCGACTCAAAATTAGTTACTCACATTAGTTTAGGAAATCAATTATCATTAAGACTAAAAAGTTTTTTTTATTCTTTGCCTTTCACTTGATTTTTTCGTTGGTTAAATTTTTTGCTAATAAATTTTTATTTTTCAATTTTTTGTGGCTGAAATCTACTAATTACTACCTACTCAATTTTTGATAACTTCCAAAATACCTACTTACCTAGCTTACTTCAACTATTAACTGTTAAATAATATGATTATCTACTTTAACTATTTATTGTTATAAAATATAAATTATTTTTGAAAGTTCTGGTTAGTTGATTTCATCACTTTGTATATAATTCTATGCTTTCATATAATGTAATCATTGTGACGGGTGAAGGAGGATCTGTCAATGTCAACTACATATGTGTGCCAATGTTCACAAGTGAAAAATCAATGTTTGAAGGTTGTAGACGATGTGGAAACTTGATTACTTTCATTTCGGACGTCCATCGTCTTGATGGATTTAGAAGGTTTTCACGACGTTTCGAATGCTTGTATCTGCAATCGTCTTCAGGTGAATACTGACAAGTTTAGGTGCTACTCACCAATTTATATGACTGCCGGTGCAATGATGCGTGTAATACCGCCATGTACAGTGGTGCGTGTAATTTCGCGCGTTGTGGTGGTGCGTGAAGTTCCGCGCCTCTGCAGCCCGCCAGAAAAAGCAAGCAGTGGTTTCCATACGTTCTTGGTTGATTAAAGGCGTTATTGGTTTCGATGTAGACGGTCCCGTTGAACTTTCGTTTGAACCAATGCTCCTCTCTATGTAGAACACTTGCGTCGTCCCATAGAACTCGATGGTGCTCAGTCCAGGCGTGGTCCGCGATTTCTGATTTTGACGTTTCTCCTCGTTGAGTCCATTTCTTGTGCTCATCCAATCTCACCGATAACGGCCTCTTTGTCTCTCCAATGTAGGAATCTCCGCATACACATGGAACTTCATAAATGCAATTCTTACCGATTTCATTTTTGTTGTCAGGTTTGGTCTTGGTCAGGAAACTCCATAAAGTACTGCCGGATTGAAAGCAGCTCTTGATGTTGAACTTGTTACCAATCCTTCTGATCTTCTCGGAGACACCTCTGATGTAGGCAGATCACTGTGCTTTGTTGTTGCTCTTCAGATGTCTTCGTTCTCTGGAGTTGTTTCAATACTTCTCCTAGGAGTTTCTTGGGATATCCATTCCCGTGAAGTCCTCTCTGATGTGGTCTGATTCGGCATCTAGCGACTCCTCGTCGTTGCATATGTGCGTCGCTCTCTTTTTCAATGTTCTCACGATCCCTCTCTTTGTCGAACTCGGATGGTTGGAGCTGGAACTGAAGTACTGCCCTGTGTGTGTCTTTTTTCTGTAGACAGACGTGCGGATTTCATTGCCTATTCTCTCAACGTTCACATCGAGGAAGGGTAAGGCACTGTTGGTTTCCATTTCCATCGTGAATTTGATCGAATCCCTGATTCTGTTAATTCTTGAGAAGAAATCCTGGAGATGTTTATCTCTGTGATTCCATATGATGAAGGTGTCATCCACGTACCTCAACCACAGCTTTGGTTTGTATTATGCCTCCCGTATAGCCAATTCTTCGAACCACTCCATCTATATGTTGACGATGATTGGAAAAAGGGAAGATCCCATCGGGAGTCCGTCGACTTGAGAGAAAAATTGGTCAATATGAGTTCTGTAGGCAGCACTGCAGTAATTCCAATATTGCTTGGGTAGGAAGGTCAGTCCTCTCGTGCAGCTGGTTATCCTCTTCGAGTTTCCTTTTGATGATACCAAGGGATTCCTCTATATTGGTGTAAAGGCTCCCCACGTCGAAGCTGATGAAACGATCTTTTGGTCCAAGTTCAACATCTGTGGTGGTGTCAACGAAGTGCTTGGAATTCTTAGAGTATGAACTGTTATTTCCTTGTAAGGGTTGTAGTATCGGTAGGAGGTATTTCGATAACTTGTAGGTTGGTGAGTTCCGCGAGCTCATCCCCTATTTTACTACCCATAGGGGTGGATTATTTCATTCCAAATTGGAATATGATCAACGATGAGGCATACTCTATCTAATGAAAAAGAATCTTCCAAATCGTAAAACTCACTACAAAGTTATGCCTGATAGAATCGGTTAACGGACCAGAATTCAGAGGGTGAATGATCAATATCTCCCACTTCGCTACCCTTAGGGTCAGATTTTTCCGTTCAAATTCAAATCGGGCCAACTTTCAAGTACACCCTATCCAATGAAAAAAAAATCATCGGAATCGAACTGCTCTGTGGCAAGTTAGGCGTGATTATACAAAAAAAAATATACACGTCGACTAGAGAACCTCTTTCTTTTTGGTTTCGTCGGTTGAAAAATTATAATAATGTTGCTCCAGTCGTGAAAATACAAAATTTCCAAGGTCTACTGAATGACCTAGTGGTTACCATTTTTCCTCTGAAGGAAAACGACCACGTTTTTTGAAGACAACCAGTCTCTTGGATGAATGATGAACTGAAACGTATGCGTGATACTCTCAATTCTATAAAAACTGTACACGATGTTGATATAGATAATTGTTCCAAATGCATATGAGAAACTGAGCTGTGATTATAAAAATCGAATAAAAATATGTGAAACAGAAGCCTATAACAACTATTCATCGAACTCCACTAATGTCATGAGGGACAGTTGGTACTCAATGAATCATGAAGGAAATAGGAATAGAAAGAAGCAAATTGAAACCAATAGCAATTCAATGAATACTTTTCTTCAATTGCTGAAAAGACCATAATTGCACTGCCTAATTTACCTCATGAACATACATTCTATTTAAAAGCAATCAAAACTCCAATCAATCAATAGAATTTTTTCAAAATATTTAATAGTTACCTATGATGCCTTAACTAAAACCCAACCAATTACAATATACAGTGCTTCTCAGAAGTCCGCTCCCCCCTCTTATTCTTGAAACGATTATACATAAACAAGTGAAATTTGGAAACTGAATATTGAAGGTTGTAAACTTCCCTACTAGTGATGAAAGATGACGAAATCGTCAAAGATGACGTCACAAGGCCATTGTGACCAATAATTTTAAATGGAATCCTACGGCAAGCGACATCTCATTTAAAAGGTATCGAAAAAACCTATTTGATACTAATTTTGTTTGTGTTTATGGCAGTTTTAATGGCTCATTAGTAAACATTTAAATTTAAATTCCATTCAGTATGATATTAATTACAGATTTACGAATCAGTATCTACTTGAAGAAATTGCTCGAAGTGACCTCCATTCACTTCCTGACAAACAAATATCCTATTTTTAAACTCTTCTCGTATTTTTGCAAATGTGTCTGCAGAAACAGCCTCACATTCTGCAACAATACGTTGTTTTCAAACGTCAATATTGTCAGGTTCAGTGGCGTAAACCTTCGATTTGAGGTACCGCTACAGAAAAAATCCAAAGGCGTGAGGTCCGGTGATCGAGCTGGCCATTCCGTCAAACCTCGTCGTCCAATCCATCTACTACGATACTCCTCATCCAAATACCGTCTTACTGCACCGTAATAGTGTGGAGGAGCACCATCCTGCTGGAATGTTATTTCCAAATTGCCAAATTCATCTGGATTATCTTCCAAAATTTCAAGGATTAACGGTTCTATTGCGTTTTGCAACAGCTCCAGATAAACATCTCCAGTTAAATTAGTATTCAGAAAAAGAAGCCCAACGATGTGGTTCCCCAGGATACCTGCCCAAACATTCACCTTCTGGGGAAATTGGGTATGTGTTTCACGAAACAGGTGAGGATTTGCGTCACTCCAATACCTCACATTCTGTGTATTTACATTTCCATTTAGATAGAAAGTACTTTCGTCACTAAAACAAATTGTTTTGTTCGTTGGTTAATTTTAGTCTCCATATTTTCACAAAATTCTAGTTTTCGGTCTGGGTTGTCGTTTGAGAGTTGATGAACCATTTTTGATTTGTATGGATGAAATTTGTTTTTTTTCAACACCCTGTGTACTGTACTCCGACTGACTTCACAGGTAGATGCAACGTGAGTTGTTGAAGAAGTGGGATTAACTATTACTTCTGCCAGTATATCAATTTTTTTCTCATCAGAATTTTGTGGTCTGCCAGATCGTTTCGCATCATTAATACAACCCGTTGTTTCAAACTCACGAAGAAGCTCCCTTAAATAAGTACTTGAAACGGGGCGATCGGGAAACCTCTTATTGAAAATGCGTTCTGCTGCATGAATATTTTGTCCAGTTTCACCAAGAATTAGGATCGCTGCTACTTTATCACCTAAAGCACGTACCATTTCGCTTCTTGAAGCACTTGAACGTCCGGCTCACAACAGTTTAACAAATTATGAAAATGTACAAAAATATTAAAAGTACCAAAAGCTGCTAAAACAGTTGAACGTTCGATCAACAATACACAAATTATTAAATGTACAAAAACTTGGACAATTACAAAAACGTCGAATTAGGGAGACTAACAAAAATGTCAGCTTGTTCGACAACTATCCAGAGGCGGAGCTTGAATTTGGAATTTCAGTATTAACTGATTTAATTCATCACAGCTTTGTGTTTTTTGAAGCGAGTTGCCAAAACTGCCATAAACACAAACAAAATTAATATCATTGAATAGGTTTTTTCGATACCTTTCAAAAGAGGTGTCGCTTGCTGTAGGGTTCCATTTAAAATTATTGGACACAATGGCCTTGTGACGTCATCTTTGACGATTTCATCATCTATCATCACTAGTAGAGAAGTTTACAACCTTTAATATTCAGTTTCCAAATTTCACTTGTTTATGTATAATCGTACCAAAAATAAGAGGGGGGGAGAGGATTTTTGAGAAGCACTGTATACATACAATATATACCATTCTGAGTTTTTATTTTGGTCATGTCTTTTTGGAGAATGTTTTCCTAGTCCTCTGCTTTCGCTTATGCCAGAATTTGAAGTTGTTACTTCATGTATGTTTACTTTGTGCGTTTTCGATTATTGAGTAAATTTCCAGGAAAAGTTAAAAAAAACCTGATGAGGGGTGTGGAATGTGATAGCTTGAGTTGATTTGGTTATTTGAGTATTTCATTTGTGGGGTATTTGTGGAAATTTGTGGGTAGTTTGGGTGTTGATTTGAGTACCTTGAGTGTTTTTGAGTGCTTTTTGAGTGCTTTCTGAGTGTGTTGTTTGAGGGATTTGTGTGCTTTGGTTTGAGTGTATTTTGAGATTCTTCTGAGTAGTTTTTGAGGGGTTTTGAGTGTGATTTTGTGTTGATTTGTGTTTGGAGTTTGAAGATTGTGAATTCAGCTTGTCATTTCTGCCCCCCGCGATAAGCTCCCACGCCCGTGCGGGAATTGTTCCCATACGTCCTGAGGCGCTGCCACAGTTTGTATCATGACAAGCTGCTGTAGTATTTCTGTTTGTGCCACCAGGGCATTTTGTATGAATGTTAATGTCTGAAGTATTCTTCCCCAAACTTCTTCAATTTGGGTTGGGTTCTTCGCCAAAATCTGAGGGGTTAGGCCTGCACCCTCTTTCGCTCTGGAGTGGGTGTCAGCTCTATTTGGCTCTGTCTGTGTTCTCTTCTGTCGCTGCCATACGTTTCTGTCTACACCCTGGCCTCCTTGGGGGTGTATTGGCTGTCTTGAATTTGACTGTCCTTCGTGTCCCTGTTTGTTTCTTGCTCCTCTTCCAGCGTACTTCATTGTGTAGGCTTCACACTTCCTCTAGTTAGCCGGGTGTGTTTGTGCGCAATTTGCGTATTTTGCCGGCTCTTCTATACCTTTGCTGCATGTGTTCCTGCGCATTTTGGGAATTCGTGAGTGAGGTTACAGTTTCCAGCTACATGTCCCCACCCCTGGCATCGTCTACATTAGGTAATGGATTGATCTTCCAATCTATGCATATTTTATTGAGCGTCTTGCAATTTCTTTTCAGTGTTGTGATTGTGATTTCTCCGTTTGTAATAATGACAATGACAGATCGCTACTGACATTATTTCTGTTCCACATCCGTCAAAACCATTATATTCTATGAGAGGATGGAATGATATACAAAGTAATAGAATAAACTAACCAGAACAACAAAAATAATCTATATTACAACAAATAGTAAAAGTCGTTCATTATTTAACTGGTAATAGTTGAAGTAAGGTGGGTAAGTAAGTATTTTGGAAGTAATAAAAAAACAAGTAGGTAGTAATTAGTATATTTTGGCCATAAAAAATTGAAAAATAAATTTTTTTTAACGAAAAATCAAACCGACGAAATACGGAACTGAAAAGTAAAAAATAAAATAAACCTTAGTCTCAGTAACTAAGCTCCTAAACTAATGTAAGTAACTTATTTTGAGTCGACGCCAAACAAACAAGCAAATGAATTAGGTAAGGCGTAAAATTATGGCATCGAGTTGGGCGGTGACATTCTGTAATTCAATGATCTTCGTTCATTGTTTGTTTGGCGCCGACTCAAAATTAGTTACTTACATAAGTTTAGGAGCTTAGTTACTGAGACTAAGAAGGTTTATTTTATTTTTCACTTTTCAGTTCCGTATTTCGTTGGTTTAGTTTTTTGTTAGAAAGTTTTTTATATGTACCGGTTTTTTACATAAGTTGCTCAATTCTTTTTGTTTATCGTTTCCAATGGTCGGCTTCCCCTCCAAGATGATTGGTATGGGTTAGCCTGATTTTTGTGGACTGATGTACGCTTTTCTGTTCCTGGGTTCAGGATTTTCCCAGTTTTATGCCTCGATGGTTTCCTTTTATATTTGGTTATTTTTCCAAATATTGCTTTCCTTTTTTCGGGGTATGCCTTTGTGTAGTTTTCCTCACTATTCGTGTGAGGGCCTTTGGGGGTTTTCTCTTCCGAGTCGCTTGATGATGTGTTGGTTTGTATAACTTCTGGAAATAAATGTTGCTGTTCGTTTGTTTTTTCCTTTTCTTCAGTTTTTTCAATAGGTGTATGGATTTTAATTTCCTTCTTCTTTTTTTTTTGAGATTGTCGATTTTTTCCTGAAATTAATCAGCCTTGTGAATTTCATTTTGATAGTCTTCCGATTCCGACTTCGAAAGGTGTACCGAGTATTCGTTTTCGGGGCATTCTCCAGATTTGGAGGGGTGGAGGGGGGAGTTGTTTACCCGTACCTAGGGATTTTCCAGGTGCAATTGCCCTCTCTCCCTCCTTTATTCTTGTTTATCTTCCTTCTCTACCCCTTGGAATTTCCGTGAATCCTCAAGTATTAGATTAAGCTCGACTTCTTGATTTTTTAGTTTCGTGAGGGGGTGGCTTTTCACCTGTATTGTTTTTTATCAAGTAATCGAGTAGGGTTTTCCTTTTCGATTTACTTTCTATCTTATATTTATTGCGGTATTCTTTTTGCATCTTTTCGAATTTATTCCATTGTTCTGGATAAAGTTTCTTAAGTTTACGTTTTCCTACTTTTTGTTCCTCTTCGTAATTTTCTAGAATTAGAAAGGGTATATATTCATCGTCTTGTATTGTATCTGCAAACAAGCGGAATATATGCTCTAGTTTTTGGATTCTATATTGAGTGTGAAAAAGTTTTGAGTCATATTCCTCGGTATCATAGTCGTCTTCAAAGTAGACTTCAAAATCATTGAGGTTCACTATTTTCCCCATTTCAAGTGTTATGTGTTCCATAACCTCCTTTCGTGGGGTAATTAGCTCATCTTCGGTAATTTCTTCTCCATCCTTCAGTGATTCATAGTATTTTATTAATATTTTTATCAGTGCACCGGACTTGTTTCCACGTGCACGGGACTTGTTTCCATTTCGTTGCTGGGACTTATTTCCATAAACTTATCTTCCTCATTGTCGACTAATTCTCGTGTGCCTTGGTTTTCGATTCATTCCTTTCATCTGAATCCTGCAACTCCAGATGATGTCTATGACATTATTCTTGGCCTGAAAAATTCAAACGTTTTCTTTTTGCTTATGAACTAAACAGCAGAATTATCAAATCAGTGGCGAATATTCTTGCCGAACCTTTAGCTGCTATAATCAATGATGGTTTCTCTGCAGGAATATTTCCAACTGTTTTGAAGTACTCTATTGTCCTGCCAGTGTTGGAGGAGGAAGACACCGATGATATATAAACAATTTCCAACCTATACCTATCATCATCGGTAAAATTTTTGAAATAATCATTAAGAAACAACTTTACAACTTTCTAGAAAGCAATTATCTCTAGTGTCCAGGCCAGTTTGGCTTTAGGAAAAATCGATACACAACGCAAGCTCTTCGAGGTTTGGAAAAATGTAAACACTCACAACTTACGTTGTGTGAACTTTCTAAGGCGTTCGACTATGATTCGCACAATATTTTATTGCAGAAATTATATCACTATGGAGTAAGATGCTTGGCTCCCGATTTTTTTAAACTTACCTAAGTAAAAGATCTCAAAGTGATCTCTCAAATCGTAATGTTATTACTCATGGTGTTCCTCAAGGGTCAGGTCTGGGTCCTGTTCTCTTTTGGATATATAAATATATATATATATATTTAAATAATATATATATGTATATATATATATATATATATATATATATATATATATATATATATATATAAATATATATTCTTTATTTTCTCGGAATAAGGGCCTTAGTCAGTCTATATATTTTTTATTTCATTCAACGTTTCGACATTGTTTATGTAATCTTCAGGTAAAATATAATTCAACTATTATTCTTTCATTTCATTTCATGTTTCATGATTGAATGAACGTTGCTGAGATTCAACAACGTTCATCCAATCATGAAACATGAAATGAAATGAAAGAATAGTAGTTGAATTATATTTTACCTGAAGATGACATAAAAAATGTCGTAACGTCGAATGAAATAAAATATATATAGACTGACTGAGGCCCTTATTCTTGGGAAATAAAGAATATAAACATATGTGGTCAAGAAATTAAGAAAAATATATATATATATATATATATATATATATATATTAAGTTTCTTGAACAATATGTGCGTTTGCAATTGTTTAATTTTTATATATATTACTAGTAGTGTTTCATAGTGATATGATTTTGAAAACTACCTTAATCACAAAATGGTGATTAGATCGCTGTCTTCACTTAACCTCACCTTAGTAAGTTCTTTAGATTTGTTTGAAATCGTATTTCACAATAGTGTTTTCTTTTTTCACAGCTGTCTTGATAACGAAAATAAACATTTTCGAAAGCTTGACTAAATAAGAAAGTGTTTTTCTTTTCTCATTGGCCATTAAATTTGACTGCAACCTCAAGGAATATCCTTTCTACAAAGTTTATTTCAAATTCATAGTTATATATATATATATATATATATATATATATATATATATATATATATATATCCGATCTATATCACTATACATTTCCGACAAAGACTGTTTTTTTTCACCGATGATAGAACATTCATCTGTCGAAGTGCTAATTCAGAAAAGTTATGTACGTTATCGAATGATATTATTTAATCAGCCCAAACATGGTTCACATGCAATAAACTCAGAATCAATATAGAAAAAAATCAGTCTGCTCTTGCTTCTTCCAATTCTAATATCACTCAGGGTACCATCTTCAAATTACGTGGCGTGTAATTAGTTGATAGATGGAACTGGGCACCTCATATCGAGTTACTAGCATGAAAACTATCTAGTATCACCTTTTTCATCGGACGTTTAAAGGATATTGTCTGCTTACATGTTCTTAAATATTGTTATTTTTATTCATTCCATAGGCATTTGTCATTGTCATATGGTTTATTTAATTGTCATTTGGTTTATTCCATAGTATTTTACTATGGGGTGGCTTGTGCCACTCTCATAAAGATAGATAGATAGATGGAAACTTTATTCGTTTACCATTTTACATATTCACAAGGAAATATAAATGGACAAAACATGTCAAAAAACACCGAATGCATATACCAAAATCATGAGATATAACACAGTATGAAAATTGTTACATAGTAATGCAGAAAAAGGAAAACTAAAACCATGTAATGGAGTACACTTTGGACGAAACAGTTTGACTAGTACGTATTATGTCAGAGAAAACAAATAAATAATACAAAATACTATACTATAAATAAATAAGTACACATACACACACATGCATCCATAAAAATTATCAAAATTCATCTAGTGAGTAGCAGCACTTTTCAATTAAGAATTCTTTCAGTCTATTTTTGAATATTCTGACATTTGGTGCTGACTTTATATCCGGATTTAATTTATTGTATAATTTGCATCCCATAAAATAAAAACTTTTTTGATAAAGTGCGGAGCAGTGAGAATTGGGCTGTAACATATTGCGGTAACGAGTGTTATGATCATGTTTTGGCAAGCACATTGTAATGTTTTTATAATTATTATAGAAATATATACACACCTCCAGAATATATACGCTAAATAATGTCAGGATTTTAGTTTTGAAAAGTTCTCCACAGCTAGTCCTCTTATCAATATTCTCAATAATGCGTATCACGTATTTTTGTAAAATGAAAACTCTGTTTACATTAGCACTGTTTCCCAACTTAGTATTCCATATCTCATGTGGGAGTGAAAATTGGCATAATACAGTGTGATGAGAATGTGTTTGCTGCAATGATTTTTCAAGTATTTGATGCTGTAGCAGGCACTTCGAAGTTTCTTACATAATTGGTTGGTATGCTCTGTCCATGATAATTGCCTGTCAAAAATAACTCCTAGTAGTTTCACGTTTTCAGAACAGAGTAATTGTTTTTCTGTATCTTTAAATATTATAGGTGGGTCTTGTCGTCTGTGCCCGAAATATGTCAACACTGTTTTTTTGTGGTTCAATAGGAAATTATTATTTTCTGACCATCGTATTATGTTATCGTATACAATTTCTGTAGAACAGATCAGTGATTGTTGGCTGTCACCTGATATAATGATGTTAGTATCATCAGCGTAACATATAATCTTGACATTCGGAATATTTTCTACAAAATATATGAGGTCATTTGCAAATACATTGAAAAGCATAGGTCCCAAGACAGATCCCTGTGGAACTCCCTGTGTGATGGTATAGGAAGGACTGTTAGTGCCGTTGAGTAAAACAAACTGAGTCCTATTCAAGAGATATGATTCAAAGAACTTCAAAGGTATACCTCTTATTCCATATCGTTCGAGTTTAGCAATTAACATGTTATGGTCAACCGCATCGAAAGCCCTCGAAAAATCTATAAATAATCCAAACACATAATCACCCTTGTCTAATCTACAGACAAGTTTATTTTGAAAGGTATTCAGTGCAGTCTCTGTACCCATATTAGTGCGAAAACCATGTTGGCTTGTTGATAAAATGTTATGCTGCGTTAAGAATGAATTCAGCTGATTTTTAACGTTCATTTCAATGATTTTGGAAAAGCTACAAAGTAAGCTGATAGCTCTATAATTTGCAAGTTCATTAGAATCTCCTTCTTTATAGAGAGGCATTACCTCTGCTAGCTTAAGACAGTCTGGAAAAATGCCCATTTCATAGGACTTATTTATCAAGAATACCAATGGCGGACATAAGTAGTGACTAGTTTTTTTAATTAAATTATTTGAAACTTGATCATACCCTGATGAGTTGGATGTCTTCAAGTTATCAATAAGGGTTTCCACGTCTATAAGTTTGACAGGTTTTAGGAGAAAAGACAAGTTACAACTAGGAATATTCAAACTAATGTGATCCACATTTTTTTTACGGTCTTGAATGATGTCTTTTGTAAAAAGCAAATTGAATTTTATAGCTAAATCCTGATCAGATAATTGCACACCATTTTCTTTCATTTCAACTAATTGTTTTTCTCCTCTTTTTGCACCTTAGAGTTTGTTAATTATGTCCCACGTAGCTTTTGATTTATTCTCAGAATTAATTATTAAGTTGTCAAAATATTTTTTTTTTGCCCTTGTTAGTGCCATGCAGTATTGCTTCTGACTCTCTATACTCGCGATTTTATATTGTGGATCGGTTTGTGACAAATCTGAGAACAAAATCATCCGTTCTTTAAGTTGTTTAACGTGATCAGTCATCCACGCATTCTTTACCCCTCTTTTCTTAGGGTTTGACGCAACTTTGCGAAGAGGAAAGCAGTTGTTCTTATGTTTAATTATGGTGTTAATGAAATTATCCCATGCTATATTAGAATTCTGTTCATTGTAAATAACATTCCAATTTTCAGCTTCCAAACATTCTAAAAACGATTGTTATTGTTTTCAGAAAACCCCGGAATTTTCAATTATTAGATCCTAATGTGTTGAGCATAGTGATCAGATAGTCAAAAATCAACCACATTTGATTCGTAGCATTCAAAACTAGAACTAATGATAAAGTTATCTAAACATGTAGAGGATGCAGCAGTTACTCTGGTTGGTGACTTAATTGTTGAACACAGATCATAACACCCTAAAAGATCTTCCATTAATGTTAGATTATTACTTAGTGTAAGAAAATCGATATTAAAGTCGCCTCCTAAAATAATTGACTTGAAAAGGCTCGAAGTTTTTTCCAGAAGGTTCGCAAGCAATTCTAAAAAAATTTTGAAATCACTGCCTGGTGGTCTATATATAACAACTATAATCAAATTCAACTTCAAGATTGACACCGCACAGCATTCAAGAGTACCCTCTAAACAATATTCAGATACATCGAAAGCTTTTGTTGCCGAGTGGTATTCATTATGTTTGAAAATAGCTACTCCTCCGTGTTTTGAGAGAGATCTACAGTAAGCATTTGTTAACTGAAAGTTTTCAATAATTACATTCGTGATTTGAAATTTATCCTGCCAGTGTTCCGAAACTATATATAACAACTATAATCAAATTCAACTTCAAGATTGACACCGCACAGCATTCAAGAGTACCCTCTAAACAATATTCAGATACATCGAAAGCTTTTGTTGCCGAGTGGTATTCATTATGTTTGAAAATAGCTACTCCTCCGTGTTTTGAGAGAGATCTACAGTAAGCATTTGTTAACTGAAAGTTTTCAATAATTACATTCGTGATTTGAAATTTATCCTGCCAGTGTTCCGAAATAAGTAAAAAGTCACATTCAATATCAATGAGAGCATCCTCAATCCTTAAGATTTTGTTACCTATGCATTGAATGTTTTGGTGAAAAATATTGATATTTGTTTGTTTAATTTTCAGGGCCTTATCATTTGTTTTAACTATGCTGTAGTTTTTTGAAATTTCCTGTTTTCATAAGGCTTTTATTTTACAAAAAGGGATAATTAGAGTAATGACGGGAGTACATTTTCGCGAATATTGTCGCCTCATCTTTGTTGGTATTCAAATCATACTTTATTTATATATTCATTTTTACTGGAAATTCATAGAAGCAAAAATAAATATATGGTTCAATCTGAAATCTATCATTACACCACTCGCAATGACAGCTCAATTATAACACCCAAGTTCAGACTTCAGATGTCACAAAATTCTCTTAATCTGCATCTGTTCAACAAAATACCTTCAAGTGTGAGGTGTCCAAACTTTCATCAGTTTGAAAATAAAATTTAAGCTTTTTTACTGAAAAACTGTTTTTTTACGATAAAAGAGAATCGTGATCTGAGCATGAAAGAATTCGAACTTAAGTGATAGATACTCTCCTTGCCAGAAATTTTTGGTGCAAATCATAGGTTTATACCATTTGTTACTGAAATATTTTTTTTATATTATTTATTTAATTTTGTGATTTTATACATGTGTGTTTTGTATTGTACTATTTTTGTCTATCCACAAATTCAATGTTTATCAGTATGGATATAAATATCTATCTATTTCTTTTTTCTTCCGAGATTATATATCATTATTATCATCTCGAGACTAAGTTAGAATATGAGAATAATAAATACCCTCTCATCTTTTTTTTATTCATACTAATCGAGTACGACGATTATATATTCACATGAGATTCATAGATCGTATCCTGCTCCTTCTTTCTACTTCATTTTGAATGTTCTCCTGATAGTAAGAGAGCCGCGGGTTCTGGGACGCGATGACCCTCATACGTTTCCGTTTGGTGGGGTAAAACTCCATCCCTCGAAAACTCCAAATTCCAAATATTTTTGAAATGGGGCAGGGCCCACTCCACTACGAAGGAAAAATGTCTATCGACTTTTTCGACGATTTCAATATGTCTTCCGTTATGATAATTTTCTTTAGAAAGTAGATCATCTGACAAAGCGGAAGAAGAGGTGGTTGAGGCGCACTACTCGAATTCTATTTTCGCAAATTATGGGCCCCAAAATCGATCATCGCAAAAATTCGACGTCTCCTTTTGCTTGACCAAATAAACAAATTGAAAAACTGGCGGGAGCGGCAGAGTTGAAAAATCGAAAACTGCACTTGGGTTCAATCTTAATCTTCCAAATTCTGCATAAAGCTTCTTCAGGGGCCAGAAAACCAAATTTCCAAAGTGAAGACTTTTTGGCCAACTTTTCACCCCTTCCCACATTTCTGAATTTCCTCTATTTTCTCTGTTAATTTCTGGTAATATTTTCCGTTCGAAAATTTTTCTCGTCAATAATTCAGTGTATAAATTTCAATAAGCTCACCTCAACTAGTAGTTAATGATAACAGGAATATATTCCAACCCCTATATAAGGGCGCCGGCTCAAATAATCTATGTGAGTGAAGCAGAGATATTTACACTTTCAATAATCAATCAGTAAATTGTAAGTCAAAAAAGGTTGGTAATTGATCACATGTGAGAGAATGAATTATACTAAAATCATTCTTGATTATTTTTGTTCATTTGCTCTTTCTTGCTCAAATAGATTATTTGAGCTGGCGGGGGCGTATAGCCCTTATTTGGGGGTTGAAATGTATTCATGTTATTATTAATTACTAGTTGAGGTAACTTTATACACTGAATTATTGATGAGAAAAATGTTCAAAGGAAAAATATTTTCAGGAATAAACAGAAAAAATAGAGGAAATTCAAAGGGGTGGGAAGGGGTGAAAAGTATGCCTTCGAAAATCAGGTTTTCTGGCCCCTGAAGAAGCTTCATGCAGAATTTGGAAGCTTAAGATTGAACCCAAGTGCAGTTTTAGATTTTTCAACTTAGCCGCTCCCGCTAGTTTTTCATTTTGTTTATTTGGTGAACCCTAAGGCCGGGCCCTACTAAAAAAGTCTTCCACTCGGATTTCCCCGATATAAAGTCCATAACAAAGTTAAGGAACACAAAATCAAGCATATAGAAGACGTCGAATTTTTGCGATGATCGATTTTGGGGTCCACAATTTTCAAAAATAGGTTTCGAGTAGTGCGCGTCAACCAAATCGTCTTCCGCTTTGTCGGATGATTACTAGTCACTTTCTAAACAAAATTATTATAACGGAAGACATATAGAAATCGTAGGAAAAGTCGATAGACATTTTCCCTTCGTACTGGAGTGGGTTCTGCCCGATTTCAAAAATATTTGGGATTTGGGGTTTTCGAGGGATGTACTTTCATCTCACGGAAGACGTATAGCTTCTCATCGCGGTTTTTGACCCGCGGCTCTCCCACTATGAGAATGGCTTTTCCCAAAATTCTCGATGTTCCCAAGGATATTACAAGGCAACTTCTCGCGGAAACATAAAGAAACTTGTTGAAGCTACTCCCATCAACAACAAGTGCATATTTTCAATCTTCTGTTGGGATCAGCACTCTTCTTCAGCAGCAGGGGATGTATTCCATTCCGGTCATGACAAAAACAACAATTTCGAAGAATAATAGGAGCCTGAATTTTTTATCGTCTCCATTTCTGTCACGTTCCACGACCACTTCACTGCTCGAATGTGCAATGGGTGTCTAAACAAACATTTAATCTGGAAACGAACAGAATCATTGCAACGCCTTTTAAATATCATTTGCACAGACACCCTCGAGAATGCAGCGTAGCGCGACGCATGATTAGTTTTTGTTCGAGCGTATTCGAAAGTGGCTCTTGAAAGTCTGTTTGATACAGGGTTATTCACGATATGCGCCCGTTCGTTCTCGAACTGGAATTACGATAGTGCCTTCGCAGCCCTGTAAACCAATTGTTGAATGGCCTACTAGAGTCACAAAAGATACATGCACAATAATTGATCTAATCTTTTTAAATTTTGATAATACTGGCATATGTTTTGTCGAGGACAACTCGTTCTCCGACCATAGGAGTATATTACTTGAACTAGATATGTTTTCCAAAGATGGTGAGTCACCTAACAATCATAGCCGTGTTAGACGAAGTTATAGTGAATCTAATATAAAAAATTTCGAGAATGCTCTAATGAATGAGAACTGGTCATCTCTTACTGAAATTCATCAGTGCGATGAGGTCTTTGAATACTTTTATGAGACATTTATGTTCCATTTTGAAATTAACTTTCCCAAAAGAAAATATTATAATAATGAGAACAACAAGAAATGGATCAATGACTCTGTTATTGCATCAAGCTCTTCTCTCAAAGAATTGGCCCGATTAAATAAAATAGACCCTTCTTTGAACGATACATATGAAAAGGCCAAAAAAGATAACATTTCCCTAACAACTAAGATTAAGAAAGAATACTATCAAAATAAAATATCCAAATCCGATAATAAATCGAAAGCATCATGGGATGTCGTTTCTTAACTACCTAATAGGAAAAAGGAACCAAAAAATATAGTTATTGAAAAAAATGCTACACTAATTGACAATCCCCAAGTCATCTCAACTGAGCTCAATAGATTCTTTTTGGACGAACCTGGTGAGATAATAAGAAACATAGATCGCAGTAGTATATCGGGGAGTTCATTTTTTAAAAATAACTTCATTTTGAACACCCTATATCTTCTTCCTCATACTGAACAAGAATTATTGAGCTTGTTAAATAGAATATTAAAAAACAAAAAATCCTCTGGTCCTGACGAGGTCCCATTGTTTCTACTGAAGAAAATATTACATAAAATAATCAACCCCCTAACAAATCTAATTAACCTCTCCTTCTCTGAGGGTCACTTTCCTAAGATCATTAAAAAACGTAAAGTTGTTCCGATACATAAAAAAATGATCCGAAGTTAATGAACAATTACAGGCCAGTAACTGTACCGTACTCCCTTTCTAAGATATTTGAATACGCCTTTCTGGATAGACTCATGAATTTTATTGATGGAAATGACATCCTGAGTGAAAATCAACATGGATTTCGGACAAAGAAATTTACCACTACGGCTCTAGTATCATTGTTTAATTCAATAATTGATTCGATTGAGGCAGGCGAATGTCCTGCTACAATATTGTGCGATTTGAGCAGGGCATTCGACTGTGTCAATCACACCAAACTACTGTCAACTCTCGAGAATTATGGTGTTAGAGGGGTCTCCTTGAATTGGATCTCTTCTTTCTTGAAAAATCGTGAACAATATGTTTCCTTAAAGTATTGTAACAACGAAAGAACATCAAAGATTGACTCAGAGTCAGTTTCTATCAATATGGGTGTCCCACAAGGATCTATTTTGGGTACCATTTTATTTATATTATACGTGAACCAAATCGAAACTGTCCTGGGAGAAATAAGCCACACTGCCTATGCAGATGATTTCTCTTTTATTGTGTCAGCTTCTGGCTCCCATTCCATGGTTGAGGAATGTAGCAATTCAATTGCCTTAGCATCCGAATATTTCAATAACAATGATCTATTTTTCAATTCCAATAAAACCCAAATTATTCAATTTCACCATTGCCAGAACATCATTCCTCGACTACAGTTTGATTTTAAAGATTACACTTTCGAGAACAGCCATGATCCTATAAAATTTTTAGGTGTTCATTTCGATCAGTTTCTGGAATGGAAAGCTCACTGTAAACAACTAATTTCAAAATTGAACTCCTTGATATACCTCTTTGTGAATCTACGTTTTTTACTGGAAATAGATCAATTGCTAAGTTTGTACCATGCTCAGGTGGACTCTAGACTGAGTCTATGTCCAAAAATTTGTTTATTGCACAGAAACGTATTGTTCAAAGTATAGCTTGGGTGGCAAACACGTTCCCATGTAGAGCAATATTTATCCAATACCATATTCTGCCATTGCCTTGTATTCTCATATATGAAATATGTGTATATGTATTCCAGAACAAAAACAATTTTTACTGAATGCCAATATTCATTATTTGAACACAAGGAACCGAGAATTGTTACATGTTCCATACGCAAGATTCAAAATAACTTCCGACTCCCCAAACTATCTTGGCCCTGAAATGTTCAATCATTTACCAGATTTGATCAGAAACAGTAATAATATTCCTGTGTTCAAAAGTAGACTTAGATCCTTTCTACAAGAAAAATGTTTTTATAGTGTGAGAGAATTTTTCTCTTGATACTTTTGTCTTCATCATCTTGACTATTCCTATATAATTTCGCAAATTATCTTATGAAAAATGAATGATTATTATTATTATTATTATTGGTTAGAGCGTATGGCTAGAGATCATAAGGTCGTGGGTTCGACTCCCATTCGAGGATGCTTTTTTTTATTTAATAATTTGTCCACTATGCCACAAAATTCCCTTCTTCCATTATATATATTTCGGACACAATATTTTCACTTTCATAACTAGTATCAATACCAATTGAATGATATTGGAGTAGATTGAGGTAAATGAAAGAGCTAACAATTTATTTGCATTCCATTACCGGAATGTTTTCATTCTATTCGTGGAAAGGGAGGTGAAACTTCGTCGTACTCAAATGGAAATAATTATAATGGGTATTAAAAAGAGGTATAAATTCCACAAACTCATTTTTCGTACATTTGTTTCAATCACAATAGTGCTCCGCATTCCCATTTCTATGTAATGTATGCAGAGTGCTTGTATGTGTAATTTGTTGAAGGGTTATGCATTTTTGAATAAGTTGCAGATGTGGTGGAAAAATTCTCTGAAAGAGCAATTTTCGTTAGCAAGAATAATGGGGAGATAATAATGTCACAACATAATGAGTCTTGATTTGTTTGAAAACATGAACAGGGTGTTCATTGAATCAAATGTTCAAGGTAACCTCTTGAGAGATATTGATATGGAAGGAAAAAATGTTGATATGCTTGTTCACTGGTACTACGCATGTGTAAAAAAACGTTTTTACTTTCGAGCAATATCATTTCATATAATATATTTTATTTATCATAGAGGTGAACAGGGTCGATATAGGTTTGTGGGTTCTATTTTGTAAAACTGCGAGATTTATTGCAAAATAAGAAATTTCATGGTTTATGAAAAAAAAATAATCCGTGTTTTTCAACAATTGTACATGCCACTTTTTATTATGTTAATTATCATCAAAAATATCCAAAAGAAATTTTATGCATATTTTACATACATCATGATTTTCAAATCGATACATTTTTAAAACAAAGGTTTGCGTTCGTTTTGACTGCACAATATTCTTTTTACTACAAAACACGAGTTTTTGCTGACTTTTGTACTGTCAAAATACGATGATCACAGCACCCCTATGATGTTCGCTGACGGGTTAAAGCTATGCAATAAAGCGCGTATAGAAAATTAATAAAAACGCAAAGAAGCAATTTTCTACCACTTGTCATTACTCAAAACTCATTTAAAATTGAAAAATGAACTATGTCCAATCTTGAAATGTTATTTCCATGCAACTACAACAAGTAGAAATCAACAATTTATAGGCTAAAATCGCTGCCGAAACTGTGACGAAAATTGAATCTGCTATTTATCTACCTTCATGAAAAACCTTCAAAATCATAATTTTCCAACCCTTGTAGTAGCTCTAAGAACTATAAAATAAAATAATATAATATGTTACGTCCTAAAATAGTGATTTTGTTCTACTACAATGAGTAGAAATCAACAATGTATAGGCTAAGAATCCATTGGGGACGAAACTAAACCTGTTGTACTTGTATAAAAAACTAATAATTTTTTTATTTTCTACCACTTGTAGTAGCCCAAAGTTGCTTAAAAATTGAAGAATATAATATGCTACATTGTAAAATGGTATTTCCGTGCAACTACAGTAAGTAGAAATCAACATCTTATAGGCTGCCATTCTGCCGGGACTCAAAGCACACCTATATGAAAAATTGATAAAATAATAATTTTCGACTACTTGAGTAACCCAAAATTGATATAAAATATCAAAATATAATATGCTACGTTCTAAACTGGTATTTTTATGCAACTACAATAAGTAGAAATTAAGAATTTATAAGCTAAGAATCCATTGGTGCCCAAACTGCATTCATTATAATATGTACCTACCTATGAAAAATTGATAAAATTATAATTTTCCAACACTTGTAGTAACCCAAAGTTGTTATAAAATGGAATAATATAATATGTAACATTCTAAACTGGCATTTTCATGCAACTACAATAGGTAGAAATTAATAATTTATGGGCTAGGAATCTATTGGTGCCGAAACTCCGACGCAAACTAAATTTGTTCATGAACCTATATGAGAATCAAATAAATAGAGAATTCTCAACTATTCTTTGTTTGTTGTAGTCAAAAAAATGATAAAAAAAATCAGCTTTTAGTTTTTACTACAGGTAGCTATAAAATGACAAAATATTCAAATAATAATAATCAATTATTTATATCATTTTGACTATTGTGATATTGTTTATATGAAAAACGAATTATTATAAACTATGGCAGGAGGCTGATTGAAAGCGGTGGCTCATTCTTGTTTCAGAGCTTCATGACTTGACTTTACAGAAGTTGAAACAGACCTCATTGCATCAATTATTTCCTGATGGTGACTGAATCTATCTGCAGATATGATTTTATTGAGTGACTACTTCATGTCCTATGATTTCAATTAATTGCTGTTCACAAATCCCGTTTTGGCTGAAGTTGAAACAGCAGTGGCTCTTGCAGAGTGATTTGTTATTTTGACCTTTTTGACGTCAATTCCAATTGATGATGCCGCCGATTTGAACCAGGAAGAGACCGTATTTTGTCCAGCCGGACTATTCTTGTACCATTCTTTGGAGTTGGGAGTTAAAAATGAACGGTTGGTTTTGATGAGTCTAACTAAGCATTTTGCTTCATTAAGTACATTTGGTACTAACCACTTATGTCAGCCATTTTTTTTAACCGCTTTTGTTAGGTTTAGAGAAAACTGGATTATATTCAATGCGACCTATTGATTTACCTTTATTATCAATTTCCTCCACAAAATATTCTATGCATGCTGCAGCTCCTTCATATCCTCTCCAGGCCAATTCATGAGCAGCGATGAAGAACAACTTTTTTTGCAATCCCTCCGGGGTGTTTTCATCACAAAGCTCGATAAATTTTTCAACTCGTCTGTTGATAATGCGGATGAACTTGTCTTTCTCTTGGTTGGGTCCTCTTGTAACTTTCGACGCTTAGCATTTTTTGCAGCTCTTGCGTTTTCAAATTCTAAATCAGAAAATGGATTAAATTTGCGATTGTACCTTTAAAAAAAAACTTGCAACTGCTTGGCTGTGGAATTCCATAAAATTTTAACCACACTCTCCTTGTAGTCTTTGAAATTTTTTTTCCGCATATTGAACTCATAGTCTTCAAGAATGAGCGCCAGTTCAACCACAGGTATATCCGCTCTGAATTATTTAATTTTCAAACACAATCTTGTGTGAAATTTTCTTACCGAATACCGCACGAGGTTAAATTATTTCCGGATTTTTTTTAACCTCTAGTGGTATTTCAAGTGAAAATATTTAGGCATATCCTCACAATCAATATCTACTTTGACTTTTTGCTGCGAAAAAATGTGTGCACATTTGAAAAAGTCAATGTACCCACCTATTGCACTGCATTTCCATTCAGAGCTCATTATTCCCAGTTAATTTCGACTGAAAACTTGTTCGCCATCAGTGGGTTATTCCAGAAGATAAACACTCTAAATAATTCACCCCTAGGGTTATTTACAAACTGTTATTGTTTCATTAAAATTCGTACTAGCTGAATAGGAACATAAATTGCGGACGAACGCTCTGAACACGGCTCACAATCTAGGAAGGTGGAGAATTTCAGAACAGTTAGAAGATGGTTTCTGAGGCGACTATATCGAGAACGACTATAATGAACTCCCAATGTGTTAGTTCGGCTATTATTCGGTTGTTTGAGTTATTTGCCAGAAATTGGAATGTGTATAATGGATAATCGCATTATGGAAAACTAATCCATGTTGACATTAAACACTTACACCAAATTAGGTTCACAGATTCAGGTGGAGATAGAACTAATTCATGTCTGCAAATCCGTTCGATTTTAAATATAATACATAGTTAAGGAGCTCAGTTATTGAGACTAAGAAGCTTTATTTTATTTTTTACTTTTCAGTTCCGTATGCCGTCGGTTAAATTTTTTCGTTAAAAAGTTTTTATTTTTCAATTTTTTATGGCTGAAATCTACTAATTACTACCTGCTTGTTTTTTTATTACTTCCAAAATACTTACTTACCCACCTTACTTCAACTATTACCAGTTAAATAATATGATTATCTACTTTTACTATTTGTTGTAATATAAATTATTTTTGTTGTTCTGGTCAGTTTATTCCCTCACTATGTATATCATTCCATCCTCTCATAGAATGAAATGATTGTGACGGATGTAGGAGAACAAAAATAATGACATAAGCGATCTGTCATTGTCAACTACATATGTGTGCCAATGTTCACAAGTGAAAAATCAATTATTCTCTATTTTTCTACCCGTAAGGGTGGATAATAACATTCGAAATCCAAATATGATCAACTATGAGGTATACCCTATCTTATTAAAAAAGAATCATCCAAATCGAAGAACCCAGTACAAAGTTGTGCCTGATAGAATCGGTTAACAGACCAGAATTCAGAGGGTGAGTGATCAATATTCTTCAAAAGGGACCAACTTCGAAGTACACCCTATCCACTGAAGAAAGAATTATCGGAATCGGACGTCTCAGTAAAAAGTTATGCGTGATCATACATATAAAAAAAATATATACGCGTCGACTAGAGAACCTCCTCCTTTTTGGTTTCGTCGGTTAAAAATGAAAACTGGGTGATATGAAAGGAAAGACTTCAGCTGAAGAGGAGTTCCAAATCATTGAGAGCACTTTTATGTTCTACTATAATGTAAGTTTTCCACTTATAAAAGAAAAAAAATGCTCAGAAATGAAAAAATCATGGATAACTCCTCAAGTAAAACAATCCAAAGAAACTTTAATGCTTCTATACGGGATGCAAAATCAAATCCCCACTGAAAACAATGAAATAGCGTATAAACAGTATAAAAAATATATCAAAACAATCTAGAAAAAGCGAAAACGGAATATTATCAAAATTTACTAACAAAAAGTGACAATTATAATAAAACGGTATGGCAAATCATAAATACGGAAACAGGTCGGAAAAACAAAGTAAAGAATGAACCAGAGAATATAACAGCTGATTACATGAATAACTTCTTTATAAATAACATGAATAATAAACTGAACACTTTACCCAAAACAGAAAGAAATTAACCCTATGGAGCTACTGAATAAAAAACTCAACATGATAAATTCAATGTCATTCAGACCAGTTACTGATGACGATATCAGAATCATATTAAATGAACTCAACAATTGGTAAAAACTGAAGATATCAAAGGAGTGAACGTTTTTGTCGTAAAGAGTTGTACGGCTCATATAAAAGAGCCATTGTCACACATAGTAAATCAATGCCCCTATGAAGGCTATTTTCCTCAAGATCTCAAGTTTGGAAAAGTAATTCCTATTCACGAGAAAGACAGTTTATCTGACCCAAAAAACTTTAGACAAATTTCTATCTTGCCATCCTTCTCAAAAATACTCGAATATGCTATATATACACAACTCATAGAATATTTAGAAATGAATAGTATTCTCAGCCCCGATCAGTTCGGCTTCAGGCCATGAAGGTCAACCTAATGCCATTCACTCACTTACAAAACATATAAATGACGCCTTCGAAAATAGAAAGAAATATATAAGACTCTTCACAGACCTTACATCCGCTTTTGATTGCGTAAATCACCAGGTTTTAAGAAATAAACTTTACTTCTACGGTATTAGAGGAGTTTGTCTAGAAATAATCATCTCATATTCAGAAGATAGGTTTCAAGTAGTAGACTGCGGTTCAACCCGCAGCGATAAATGAAAACTTCTGCAAGGAGTACCTCAATGATCAATCTTAGGCCCACTATTATTTCTCATTTATATAAATGATCTACCCCATTCGATGGACTCAGTGGGTATCAATACAACAATGTATGCAGATGATGCAACTCTCAGCAAAAGAATTACCACGATCGACAATCCTCAACAAACCCTAAAAGTAATACTAGAGAAGGCACGCTCATGGTTTAATCCCAACCAGCTGATATTAAATGAACAGAAAATGGAATCGTTAACGTTCCAACTCAACACAAATGAAATAGAAAGTAATTTTTAGGGGTTCAAATAGATTCGAATCTATCGTGGACTGAACGTATAAACAATGTCAGTACCAAGTTGAGCAGATCAATATTTGCCATCAGAAGAGTTAAAAAAATTGTCAGCCAAGGTGCTGCACTAACTACATATCATTCACTGTTTCATTCGGTGCTCAAATACGGAATATTGAAAAACTACAAAGAATATTTGTGTTCAAAAAGGGCTGTGAGAAGATATTTCTGCTAAATTGATGAAACCTGTCGTCCGATCTTCAAAGAACTCAAAATAATACCCTTTTCTGTGTGATTGTTTACGAAAACCTGTTGCACACTAAACAAAACTTAAATAATCATCTCACTCACACTGACATACACAACTATGACACCAGAAATGAAACTGATTTACTCCAAAAAAACAGATTAAAAAAGACAAAGGACAGGGGTATCAAACTCTATAATGTATTACCACTAACTTCGCAACATGCCACTACAAAAATACAAAAACACAATCAAGCAAATTTTGGTTATGAACCCCCTATATGATGTTGATGATTTTTTTCATATTATCCAAAATCTAGAGATGCTCCCAAAGTGATGTCCTATGATATAATATCTTATTTTATAGGTTTTATTTTATCTTTCGAATGAAATATTAAGATGTTTATTACTATGAGCTAACTTGAAAATTGTGAATCAGAATAGGTATTTGTACTATTTTTACTTCATTTTAATGTATAACTCCACATGAATTTTTTCAATTCAATCTCCTAGTGACGTGTCTTCAAACTTTATGTTTCTCAAGACGAATAAATTATTATTATTATCATTATTATTAAAAAATATTTAGAACAGTTATAGGTAAAAAATTGAGTACAGACTTGGATACAATCGGTTTAACATTATCGGCCAAATGTTTTTTTCCTATGGAGAGTCAGCCGATTAAATCGACCGATATTGTAACTAAATCTATCTTCTGAAATTGAATTAACTTATTATTACATAAAATATGTCTCACGATCGAGAATATATGAATAGGTTGCCTGGAATAAAATTCGATTAGATTACATATGTGTATATGTAATCTAATGTAGTAATAGCTGTGATTTCGGAATGTATTTTTTTTGTTGTTGTTTATTTCGAACAGTATGGAATAACGATATTTTAACATGTATATTCTTAAATAGTTACAACTATTTCAAACTCTTATTCTGGAGATCTTAACCTCGTGTATAGACATCAAAGTCTAACAGTCTCTATTTATTTTGCAATCTATATGTAATATAATATAGAAATAGTTTTTAAAATTAGTTTAGGAATGTACCCATTATCCTCACAAACAGATGTAAGCCTCTGTGAGATCTGTTTGTTGTTGTTTATTTTGTTTTTTCGTTGTACCTACTTGATATATTCTTTTGCAAAATAAACTCCCATTCTCTTCTATTCTAATTCTAATAATGAACTAATATATTTATAATAATGATATACAGAGTGGCCACTTTTTTAATGGGATTGTAATGGTAACTTTTAAACCATAAGAGTTAGAAGGTCGGTCAAAAGGAGAAAAAGTTGCATTCATAGAAGCATTGTCAAGCAGTCCAAACGAATCAAGATTATCAGGGCCGGTTATTGAGATATCATAAGAAAAGTAAATTCTGTCATTTTGATTTTTCTTTTTTTCCCACTTTATTTCGAATATTATCAAAAAATGTCACGGGAGCTTTTCATTCGACAGTAAATTATCCTCATTTTTACATAATCAGATTTGGTATCCAACGTTTCGTACGCTCTGGGCCACCCTCAACCTAATTTTTTTCAATACGGACCTGCATATTTTATGACACTTTTCGAAATAACTTTTAACGCCTAATTCAACGATATATCATACAATGTCATTCAAAGTTGAGTTTCAGGTGATTTTGACCCTTATCCAAATTTCTTTGGGTCGGATCTGTATTACATTTAGGTACCTTTAGTTTAATTAACAAGATGCAATACATTTCGATAAGAAAATCAACTTACTTATCTTCAACTGAATGGAACGTAACAGAATGAATGCAAGAAACAAGTAATAATTATTTACAAATTTCAAGAGGTGAAAAACCTAATTCATAATAATTAAACGAAACTATCATTTAATGAAAGAAAAATCAAATGATTATTCGAGAGTAAATGATGAACATTAATGAAGTGAGTGTTCGAAATGTCCACCATTTTGTAAAATGCACTTTGCGGTTCTAGAACCCATACTTCTTATACATTTGCTTATTTCGTCTCCTTGAATACCTTCCAATACATTCTCAATCTTCTCGCGAAGAATCTCTATTGTCGGGTTCGTAGTATCATGAATTTTATTTTTGAGATATCCTCACGAATAAAAATCCAGCGGATTCAAATCCGGAGATCTGGCAGGCCATGCTACTGAACCTCTTGTTCCAATCCATGAATGGGGAAAAGTTCGATTTAGATAGTCTGTGACTATTCTTGAGTTGTGTGGACCACATCCGTCTTGTTGGAACCATGGACTATTACGCCGATACCGTATAGGAAGATCATCCAACATTTCTCCTATAATTTCTACATATTTTGCTCCGGTTAGGTTGCCGTCAATAAAATAGGGTCTCAGTAATTTATTATTCAACAAACCGCACCATATGTTCCAAAAAAAACGATATTGATGTCTAACTTCATGAATTAAGTGAGGATTTTCTGTGGCATGAAAATGTTTGTTTCTTCGATTGAACATGCCAGAATTTGTGAATGTCATTTCGTCTCCCCAAATGATATTGTGCGCAAAATTGTTGTTATTCCGCACCTTCCGTTGAAACCAATTACAGAATTGCAACCTTCTCTCAGGATCATTGCGATATAGTTTTTGCACGGCTTGGTATTTATAGTCATGGTATCCGTGTCTCTTGAGTATTTTATTAACAGCACTTTTTGATAAATTGCGTTCACTGGCCATAGTTCTCGATCCTATTCCTGGATTCATTCGAATTTGGGCCAGAACATTGATGTCATTGATAGGCTCGTTTCGTCGTACATAAGAACCTCTAGGTTTGATGAATGAATTATGTGCAAGTAACGTTGTAGATAAACGTCGAAATATTTTAATATTTGGTGTTGTTCTTTCAGGATATAATTAACCATACCATTGTTGTGCTTTGAACGAATTTCTATCTAGTTTTATGTACACTTCGTACATATCTCTCTCCTCTTCATTTGTGTATCTTACCATATCGAATAAGTTAAATTGAAATTACTCAGAAAAGTATTTGATGACAAGTTCTTGTGACACAATAATAAACGAAGTGAAAAATAATATGACATTTCTTGTGATGTTCTTTTTATCCACGGCCTACTACTTGAAAATAGTACATTCAATAAACCTAGAGTTGTGTGTATGTAAGAAAAAACAAGTCTATCAACGATATCAATGTTCTGACCCAAATTCAATTGAACCCAGAAAAAAAATCGAGAACTGTGGCCAGTGAATGCAATTTATCAAAAACGCGTTAATAAAATAGTCAAGAGACGCGAATACAAGGATTTTAAATTTGAATACCAAGCCTTGCAAAAATTATATCGTAATGATCTCAAAATAAAGTTCGATTCTGTAATTTGTTTCAACGGAACAAATGACAAATCCAACAATAATGATTCCTCACGAGAAGATTGAGAATGTATTGGAAGGTATTCAAGGAGACGAAATAAGCAAATGTTTAAGAAGTATGGGAACCAGAACCGCAAAGTGCATTTTACAAAATGGTGGACATTTCGAACACTTACTTCATTAATGTTCATCATTTACTTTCGAATAATCATTTGATTTTTCTATCATTAAATGATAGTTTCGTTTAATTATTATGAATTAGGTTTTTCACCTCTTGAAATTTGTAAATAATTATTACTTGTTTCTTGCTTTGATTCTGTTACGTTCCATTAAGTTGAAAATGAGTAAGTTGATTTTCTTATCGAAATGTATTGCATGTTGTTAATTAAACTAAATGTACCTAAATGTAATACAGATCCGACCCAAAGAAATTTGGATAAGGGTCAAAATCACCTGAAAATCAACTTTGAATGACATTGTATGATATATCGTTGAATTAGCGTTAAAAGTTATTTCGAAAAGTGTCATGAAATATGCAGGTCCGTATTGAAAAAAATGAGGTTGAGGGTGGCCCAGAGCGTACGAAACGTTGGATACCAAATCTGATTCTGTAAAAATGAGGATAATTTACTGTCGAATAAAAAACTCCCGTTACATTTTCTGATAATATTCGAAATAAAGTGGGAAAAAAAGAAAAATCAAAATGACAGAATTTACTTTTCTTATGATATCTCAATAACCGGCCCTGATAATCTCGATTTGTTTGAACTGCTTGACAATGCTTCTATGAATGCAACTTTTTCTCCATTTGACCGACCTTCTTGCTCTTATGGTTTAAAAGTTACCAATACAATCCCATTAAAAAAGTGGCCACTCTGTATATGCATGTGCAAACATAAGATATTCATGAGTACACATTAAACCGTTTTGGTTATATATAAAATAATAATAATAATAATAATAAGTTTATTTACCAAGTGTTATTAGTACAGAGTTAACACTAGAATTGTTGAAATGTAAATAAACGTGGAATTCCCACTAAAACTGAAGTTGCGCGTGGGTTTTGCACAATATAATTTACAATATTCCTTATGCATATGTTATTCACAATGTAAAATAGCTTGAATTGGTCTCACTTAGTTAATATTAATATTGATTCCTAACATTATGACATCTAACCTATGTTAGTTTACTACGGCAAAATTAACAATAAACAAAAATAGTAAACAAACAATTTGTGAAGTATTATAATCGACAGACGATATTGATCTATACAAAAACACAATAATAACATGAATATTCAAAAAGCCTGTTAGTCAAAGAGAGAGCGAACCAGACCGCGATTCAAGTTGAGAACGTAGTTTCTGATAATTTTTTTCAACATTTGACGAGAATTTATATTCATTATATTCATTTTTTGTTCAATGGGCAGAAAATCAAAGATTTTTTGAATGAGGTAAGATATATTCCGTTGTCCGATTTTTGTACTACTCAGAGGTGCTTTAACATGATATTCTTTTTTTTTCCTAGTAAAATGTTCATGGTCGATATTATTTAATAGATATTTGTTTTTGTTTATATGTGTTAGTATGTTATTAAGGAATATTTGTCTTACATCGCATATTCTCGCTTGTGAAAAAAGTAAATTGCTCGAGAAGGTTGGTTCCTTTCCATACATAATTTTCAGAATTCGTTTTCGTACCGTTTCCAACTTTTTTAAGTGAGTAGCAGCAACCCCTCCCCAGCTCAATATGGCACATGAATACGAGATTCCACTAGAGCGAAATGAATGATCTTTAAGTGGTGAGTGTCAAGTAATTTACTCAAATATTTGAATTTGAACAGCATACTCCTTAAGGTTTTTGTAACATTCTCAGTGTGAATGTCCCATCTCATGTGACTATACATTGTTACACCTAAGTATTCAATGATATCTGTTCTGGAAATATCAATGACCGATTCGTTGTTATATATATCGAGGGTGTTGAAATTCGGTAGATGATTTCTGAAAGCTGTAAAAGTCATAAATTTAGTTTTTTCAAAATTTATTGTTAATAATTGATGATTAAACCAGTCAATTATCTGTGACATATCGGACTCTACCTTTTCTTTCAGGTCATGCCAATTTTCATCCTCATACATTATCACAGTATCATCTGCGAAGCTGATTATATTTCCGGTAGTATTCAAGGTGAGTAAATTATTGAGGTATATTGAGAATAAAAGTGGCCCAAGGACAGTTCCTTGTGGCACACCAAATTGAACTATCTCTTCTGAACTCAGTTTATTTTCAATTTGTACAAATTGTTTCCTCTGGTATAGATAACTTTCTAGGAGATTATACGTTGTTCCTCGAACTCCAATGTCTTCCAAGGTTTCGAGTAGGTGTGTATGACTCACAGTATCGAAAGCCTTGAAGAGATCTAGAAATATACACAGACAAGGTTTTCCGTTATCTATCGCCCTATAAATTTGGGATGTTAGGCTGATTATAGCATCTTGGGTAGATTTGCCTTCTCTGAACCCAAACTGTTTTTCTGATAGCAAATTGTTTTTCTTTATATAATCATTCAGTCTGCTCTTGGGAGCTTTTTCAAAAAATTTCGCGATATTGGATATATATATATATACAGAGTGGCCACTTTTTTAATGGGATTGTATTGGTAACTTTTAAACCATAAGAGTTAGAAGGTCGGTCAAATGGAGAAAAAGTTGCATTCATAGAAGCATTGTCTAGCAGTTCAAACAAATCGAGATTATCAGGGCCGGTTATTGAGATATCATAAAAAAAGTTAATTCTGTCATTTTGATTTTTCTATTTTTCCCACTTTATTTCGGATATTATCAAAAAATGTCACAGGAATTTTTTATTCGACAGTGAATTATCCTCAATTTGACATAATCAGATTTTGTATCCAACGTTTCGTACGCTCTGGGCCACCCTCAACCTCATTTTTTTCAATACGGACCTGCATATTTCTTGACACTTTTCGAAATAACTTTTAACGCTAAATTCAACGATATATCATACAATGTCATTCAAAGTTGATTTTCAGGTGATTTTGACCCTTATCCAAATTTCGTTAATTTTAATTAAACGAAACTATCATTTAATGAATGAAAAATCAAATGATTATTCGAAAGTAAATGATGAAGAATAATGAAGTAAGTGTTCGAAATGTCCACCATTTTGTAAAATGCACTTTGCGGTTCTGGAACCCATACTTCTTATACATTTGCTTATTTCGTCTCCTTGAATACCTTCCAATACATTCTCAATCTTCTCGCGAGGAATCATTATTGTTGGATTTGTCATTCGTTCCGTTGAAACAAATTACAGAATCGAACTTTATTTTGAGATCATTACGATATGATTTTTGCAAGGCTTGGTATTCAAATTTAAAATTATTGTATTCGCGTCTCTTGACTATTTTATTAACAGCAGTTTTTGATAAATTGCATTCACTGGCCACAGTTCTCAATTTTTTTTCTGGGTACAATTGAATTTGGGTCAGAACATTGATATTGTTGATAGACTTGTTTTTTTCTTACATACACACAACTCTAGGTTTATTGAATGTAATATTTTCAAGTAGTAGGCCGTGGATCAAAAAGAACATAACAAGAAATGTCATATTATTTGTCACTTCGTTTATTATTGTGTCACAAGAACCTTGTCATTAAATACTTTTCTGAGTTATTTCAATTCAACTTATTCGATATGGTAAGATACACAAATGAAGAGAAGAGAGATATGTACGAAGTGTACATAAAACTAGATAGAAATTCGTTCAAAGCACAACAAAGGTATGGTGAAATATATTGAAAGAACAACACCAAATATTAAAATGTTTCGACGTTTATCTACAACGTTACTTGCACATAATTCATTCATCAAACCTAGAGGTCCTTATGTATGACGAAACGAGCCTATCAATGACATAAATGTTCTGGCCCAAATTCTAATGAATCCAGGAATAGGATCGAGAACTATGGCCAGTGAATGCAATTTATCAAAAAGTGCTGTTAATAAAATACTCAAGAGACACGGATACCATGACTATGAATACCAAGCCGTGCGAAAACTATATCGCAATGATCCTGAGAGAAGGATGCAATGCTGTAATTGGTTTCAACGGAAGGTGCGGAATAACAACAATTTTGCGCACAATATCATTTGGGAAGACGAAACGACATTCACAAATTCCGGCATGTTCAATCGAAGGAACAAACATTTTTATGCCACAGAAAATCCTCACTTAAATCATGAAGTTTGGCATCAATATCGTTTTTCTTTGAATATATGGTACGGTTTGTTGAATAATAAATTACTGAGACCCTATTTTATTGACGGCCACCCAACCGGAGCAAAATATGTAGAAATTATAGAAGAAATGTTGGATGATCTTCCTATACGGTATCGGCGTAATAGTCCATATTTCCAACAAGACGGATGTGGGTCCACACAACTCAACAATAGTCACAGACTATCTTAATCGAACTTTTCCCGATTCATGGATTGGAACAAGAGGTCCAGTAGCATGGCCTGCCAGATCTCCGGATTTGAATCCGCTGGATTTTTATTGTGGGAATATCTCAAAAATAAAATTTATGATACTACGAACCCGACAATAGAGATTCTTCGCGAGAAGATTGAGAATGTATTGGAAGGTATTCAAGGAGACGAAATAAGCAAATGTATAAGAAGTATGGGTTCCAGAACCGCAAAGTGCATTTTACAAAATGATGGACATTTCGAACACTTACTTCATTAATGTTCATCATTTACTTTCGAATAATCATTTGATTTTTCTTTCATTAAATGATAGTTTCGTTTAATTAATTATGAATTAGGTTTTTCACCTCTTGAAATTTGTAAATAATTATTACTTGTTTCTTGCTTTGATTCTGTTACGTTCCATTCAGTTGAAGATGAGTAAGTTGATTTTCTTATCGAAATGTATTGCATGTTGTTAATTGAACTAAAGGTACCTAAATGTAATACAGATCCGACCCAAAGAAATTTGGATAAGGGTCAAAATAAGCTGAAAATCAACTTTGAATGACATTATATGATATAACGTTGAATTCAGCGTTGAAAGTTATTTCGAAAAGTTTCATGAAATATGCAGGTCCGTATTGAAAAAAATGAGGTTTAAGGTGGCCCAGACCGTACGAAACGTTGGATACGAAATCTGATTATGTCAAATTGAAGATAATTGACTGTCGAATGAAAAACTCCTGTGACATTTTTTGATAATATTCGAAATAAAGTGGGAAAAAAAGAAAATTCAAAATGACAGAATTTACTTTTTTGATGATATCTCAATAACCGGCCCTGATAATCTCGATTTGTTTGAACTGCTTGACAATGCTTCTATGAATGCAACTTTTTCTCCATTTGATAGACCTTCTAACTCTTATGGTTTAAAAGTTACCAATACAACCCATTAAAAAAGTGGCCACTCTGTATATATATATATATATATATATATATATATATATATATATATATATATATATATATGGGGCGATTATCTCAGAATATTGAGATTATTTAATAATCTGAAATTGATTGCATTGATTTGCTTTTGTGTTTTTTATTCCCAGTGAATCAATCTCAACGAATTCAAGTGGATTGAAAAATAATTCGAATTATTCAGATTTTTCACCGAACATTTGATCATTCCGTTAAAATTGCAGACGAAAACAAAACACGCTCATCTCACCCTGCAAATCATGTTTACTACATTATAATCACTCCCGAACCCTTTTGTGGGCACTTGTGAAGTACGAATATAAATTCCCAATCTCTCTCAGAGTTCAACACAATGGAATCGGGACAGAAAGAAATTAGCACAAAGGACCGTGAACGAGTAACGACAATGGTATAGAAAGATAGAAGATCCGAGATCTGAACTTTGAATTTCAATTGTCCGTTTCATTTTCGTGTTCCATTTCTGCGATTTCTACTGATTCTACTGAATGAAATCTGTCCGAATGAGATTTTGTAATGGATGCCAATATTTCGAAATACATGGTACCCTTCAAAGAAATGAATTGAGCACTGTGAACAGATGTCACAACATGGCAGTCATCAGCTGAATCAGGGAAAACGAAGAGGTATTTGAGTGTGTCTATATATTTTATTTTGTGGTTTTTAGTCCAATCCAAAAATATTTATTTCCAAAATTCATATACATTTGACTAAACCTAAAATATACATACTTAATGCTACTATACATAATTACAATGTATGAGCACACGCTTGCCCTTCATAAGAGGGGCGAAGGGTGTGCCCCCGCTCTAAGGCGATGGCTTGGTACATCCTCGGTTTTTGCCTTTAAACAATGCTAGTGTAAACTCCCCTCCTGCTTGCGCTTATGGGAGTAATTCATTTATTTATTTTCTAAAAAATTCAAAATGTTAATTTTACATCATTTTATCTAAAATTTTTCACAATTACTGTCTGGAAAAGGGGGTGCCGCATGATTAGAAATCTTGCGTAACACCTAAAAAACCAGCTCATGACAATTCAAGTATTAAAAAACAATTTTAGTCGTGTATTTGAGTTTATATGTTTGTGTGTATTTCATTTGTGGAGATTTGAGTATATTCTGTCGCGGAATTTCTGTGATGTTTTTTCTGTATTTAATTTGCGTTAATTTGAGGAAGTGAATTTTTGTATTTATTTCTGTCATTTTATTTGTGTTTGATTTCGGGTGTAGTTTGTGTAGTTTTGGCCGGGGCTGGGCCCCGGACCTCTAGCAGTTATTAAATTTGAGTGTATATAGAGAAACGTTTCCGCCTCCGGAAGTGGCTCCCGTGAGCAATGCAGGGACTCTAATGCGGTCAATCCGACGTCCCCACATGCCCCCGGGCCCACTCCAGAGTCAAGACGCTTCTCTAGACTGTTTGTGTTTCTGTCAAGTTATGTGCTAACTCTCTCAATATGTTTGTATTTGTGTTTAGAATATTGACTATTTTGTTCAACATTTCCAATATTTGTGGTAGTCCTTCCAGGTTTATGGGGGGGCCCTCTTGTCCTGGATGTTCTAGGGCGTTTATGATGTTTCCTTGCCTTAGGGGTGCGCTCCCACCCTGGCCTCCCAGGGGGTGGGTTAGCGGTCTCTACTTCCAGTGTTTTTTCCATCCATCGAGGGTTGTATTCCTTTATCTCTAAGGGCTTGTACATATGCAATACAGCCCTTGTAATTTGCTGGGTGTTGTTGTTCACAATTGGCACATTTTGGAGGGGTGTCAATGCTTTTTGTGCATGTTTCTGACGTGTGATTTTTTGCACATTTCACGCATCTTGTCGGTGAGTTACAATTTGGGGATGTGTGTCCCCATTTCTGGCATTTCCTACATAGGGTAATAGGTGTTTCTGCTCTCCTGGTTTCCCATGACACCTGCCTATTCATAACTATAGTTATTTCCTCGTTTAATTTCTCGAGGGTTATTTGCCTGTTTGTTATTACGAGAAACATTGTCCTTATGGTTTTCCGCATTTTATATATTTTTGTTGTCTCCAGGTTGTGCTCTTGTTGGAGTGCCTTTCTGACTTCTTCAGTGCTTTGAATGTCGTCAAGTCCTTTCAAGACATGCGCACTTTCTTTTTTACCTTCCTGTGGGTAGGTAGAAAATCCTATTTGATTTGCTTCAAGCATTTGTTTCGTCAGCTTTAGCTCGTGAATGTCTGTTATGTGAATATACGTGTTATTGTTTAAAAATTTCACACGATATCCATTTCTGCAGATTTGTCCTAACTTTATTTCCAAAGTTTTTTCCAACATTTTTTTCCCCTCTAAGATGATTGGAGGAGGTGGTTCTTTCTCTGTTTGTATTTTCCCCTTTTTAGTCCCTGGTGATTGAGGGGTATCATCCCTCTTCTCACTGGTTTCTGGGGTATTTATTGGGGTGCTTGATATTTTTTTCCGTTTTATTTTCGGTTTAATAATCTTTATTTTTGTTATGTCTCCTTTGTCAGCCAATCCTATGGATTCGTCGTCACTCGACAGGTCTGTGGGCCCGTCTGTTTGGACGATGTTGGAAAACAGGTTTTTCTTTATTTTCCCCTTTTTAGTGGTTTGTTTGTGATTTCATGAAAATCGCAGACATTCAATAAACATTATCTGATGATATAATGCAAGACTGATTTTCCCATCAATGGAAATACTTTCTTTCCAAATGTACCGGGTTATTCACTATGAAGTACCCATCACTTATCATCGTTATTATTGCCTATAGAAAAAAAAAGTTAAATGTAAAAGTTTTGTAGTTATTCCCATATAAACTAGGGCCTTCAAGTGACCCCACAAAAAAAATCGATTGGATTTAAATCCGGGGACCTCGGAGGCCAGAATTGATTTGGAACTTCTGCGCGTCGACCAATCCATCTGTTTCTGAATCACTGATTCAAAAATTCACGAACTCTTGAAGTAAAATGCGCTGGCGATCCCTCATGCATAAAATATTTCCTTTGTCTCAGTAAAAGTGGAATATTTTCAAGTAATTCAGGTAAAATATTTTCGAAGATATCATGGTAAGAATTTCCATTAGGAGTCCCTGAAAAAAGTGGGGATCAATCAAATAATCCCAACAATACCAATCCACACATTCAATGAAAACTCGTGTTGAAACCTGAACTGAACTATAGAGTGAGGGTTTTCGTCACACCTCACATGATTATCCTCGAATTTCATTATGGCATTCTTTGAAAAATGTGCCTCGTCACTGAATAATATCTCTGCAGTAAATTGAGGGCTTTGTGAAATTTTCTGCACCATCCATTGGCAAAATATTACACGGGGAAGGAAATATCGGGGCAACAATGCTTAGACACGCTGTATGAGATAAGGATACAACTGATTTCGTTTGAGAATTAACCAAACTAATTTGTGATGTACGTTCTGATTTTGCGCAATTTTTCTCGTGGTGGTCTGTGGATCTTCTTCGATTGCCTGGCGATCTAGTAGTGAACGGTCTGCCTACCACTGGAGCTTTTTTAAGGATCCAGACTCCATGAGCCGCTGAAAAAGGTTTCTGAATGTCTGGTGATTCGGCGCTCGATGATTAGGGAATCCTTCATTATGAATACGTCTAGCCTCGTAGCAATTGCCATCGGCAAGTCCGTATACGTTATCAAATTAGTCATTTCGTTATTCATGTATGCTGCCATTTGAAAAAGATTGGAACACGAATACAGAAAACAACTTCACTGTCACAAGAACGGATTGAAATGACATGACAAGTACTCACCTGAATGTTATTTATTTAAATCGGAAAAAAGTCCAAAAAAACTATGTATAAAAAAGAAACAGGAATCATTTTTTGACTACATTCAAGTGTTGAATGTAGAAGACCATTGAATGAAAGGAGACGAATGCATTGGCGTATCTTTTCCGATATTTATTACTCAGAGGCGGCTTACGAGCCCCACAGAAATAATTCAAATGCATCGATTATTTCAAATCCTAATATCTCGAAAACAGTTGTTCGCAGCGACCTCTACCAAGAATATATTTTCCACACATAAATGTTAGCAAAATCTATTTTTCCACTAGAAAACGTGATACAGGTACGTACAAAATAGTTATGACATTTCAAATGTGGCGCCACCCCCACGAAAAAGACAAACTAACATCAAATTTGATTTTGTCATTGAAAAATACCCTCAGATATAAAATTTTACTCAGATATCACAATTATTTTGAAATGTATTCACAGAAAATAAGAATTTAACTTTGATACCGTACATCTCAGAAACGAATAACTACACAATTTTGATAAAATACAGTAGCGTGCAGACTTCTGTGGAGAAAAAATTAAATGGGATTTTCTGTATATTATTGAATCTTGAATCTTTTTTTCCTGATTTCGAAAATACACTGCGCGTGTAAAGTATGGAAACATGAAGATGTCTTTGACAACCCGCAAGATACAATAACAAAATTATGGTTATGTATATAAGATGGACCAGCGATTTTAAATTTTATATTTTCGACGTTGCTAAATGTACAGTTTCTGAGATATACGAACAATATGTTTATTTTTTGATGGGACAATCCGTATATTTTACAATTTTCTGTTACAGTTTTTTATTGCCGATGCAGTATACAAACTGTTAATGGCCAATATTGACCATAATTTTAAGAAATTAGGTGAAATATATTTATTGCAACCGTTGATATTAACATAAAGAGAAAATAAAATGCGCCACTTGGTATTTGTTAAAGTTTAAAAAAGTCTTTGCTGTTTTTGTACTGATAAACATGACATAAATATCGGTTTCATTTTGTTAGATCGAGTAGGTTTTACTATCAGTAGGTACGTCGTGATTTACTGTGAGTAGGTACGTCGTCATAGTCTTTTGAGAATAGGCTTACCAGCGATAAAAATCAAAGTAAAATACAATGGGTCATTTAACAGAGCGTCAAAGAATTGAAATTTCAATACTAAAAGGATGTGGTGACAGGTAATAATAATAATAATAATGTTTATTCACCATTTTAGAATAACAATATAGTGCATGTGATGAGTTAGTCTTAACAATTTGGAAAAAAACATCAGAGATACTCAAAAAAGTTCCGTAGAACTTGTCTATGAGAAGTTTCATTTTGTTTGATTAATGAGAGGGCAAAGCACGAACTACTGTTTGTTGAAAGTGCAATTTGTATAGGGTCACTAATAATTTATCCAGTGGCTGCTTTTATTTTCTTTATTTCGAGAAGTTTGTTACGTTGTTTCATTTTATGGGTTTCGGTTGACTTTTTTATGTGTTTTTTAAAGCAACTTGAAAATTAGACATTGCACTTTCAACATTGTTGCAATTGTAAACATCAACCCAGGTTTCGTTTTCTAAATGCTGCAAAGAAATTCATCAAAAAGCCTGTGAATGCTCTGAATGTTCGTATGAACGAACTTTTTGTTCTGAAAACGGAAAGTCTAGTATATTGTTGAAGGAATCGAGTTCAAGGGTATCAATAGTTGGTGCTTCGAAATCTCTAACAAATTGGTCCATAAGGTATGTTCAAAATAATTTATGGTAGCAGTACAGTTATAAAGGATCAAGTTATTTTCAGATATAATTTTATTTCATGTTAGGGTGGAATGTATTTTTGCACTATTTATGTTAGTCAAAAAGTACCTATTTTTTGTAGCTCTGGAATCTTTTTGATGATCTTTCCTTTAGTTTCCCTGTCGTAGAGTTTTTCTTGGTGATGTTCTTTTCTATGGAAGCTTGTTCTTTTTTTGATTCTTGAGAGAAAACGGGTCTCGTAGGTTCTACACGACTGGGATTTTTTGTTGCGGATAGCGGATCCCCTTCACTTTCCCCGTCAGAGTCCTCGTTTTTCTGGAATTCTTCCGCCGTATATGGATTTCCCTCTACATATAGTTCACCCCGTTTGATGTAAGCCTCTAGCTTATTAGTTCTGGTTCAGTTCCTCAGCAATAGCTATATTCGTCCCTTTCAGTTTGTTACAGGCTTTCAGTATTTCGATTTTTTCAAAAAACGAAACAAGTTTTAGAACGATTGGTTTAACCTTTCCGTTTCCAATCTGATAGATATTATTTACGTCTTGTCTTGTCTTGTCTTGTTTTTTATGGTTTATCCAATACTGGATAATATACCAGTAAACGGGGGCTATAGCCACAAATTCGACCCCCCTTCAGTGGGCAAACGGGATTGTCTCACTCGAAATGATACCACGAATGCCCAAAACTTTCACAATAATTAATAACTTTTTCAATGCACGTGGAACGGCTGTACAAAAACTGACATTAACCTGACTGACGTCCGTCCACCACGACACCAGAAAGTCGAATCATTATTTACGTCTGAAGTTGTGAGGTTAACTTCTAGCTTGTTGAGCAATGTGGTTATTGTTTTTTCAAGCAATTTCTCGTTTTCTTTCATTTCTTGGCCAAAAATAACCAAGTTGTTTTTCCTCAGCGATTTTTCGAGTGTTTCGTATTTAATGGTTGAATCGTTGTGTTTTTTTTCGATCTCGAATCTCTTTTTTCGTTTCTCTACTCTACTGATTTTCGTTATCTCAGATTTGAAGTATTTCTTGTTGTCTTCTGTTTTTTCTTGTTGGAATCGTCATAATTTATTAACTTTTCTTCGTTCATCTCTCCAGCTATCGTTTGCGTTTGAGATTGGGAATCTTTATCAGTTGTTTTATGTCTGAGATAGTTTTTGCGTGAAGGAAGAAATAGCAGTAAGAAGTTGTTGTTCCGGTGGGTTTATGTTTCAATTATCGAGAAATGCAATATGCACAGCTAGATAAACTGTTTGCAGTCGAAAAGGTTTTGATTTACTGCAGCTTATTCAGATGGGGAGATCTCCTGTTTGTTGGGGACCTGTGTAGACATAGAATAACTCCACTATGTACCACTTGAACTGATTTTATTCACGAGCTTGGACACACACGTGTAGACTCGACAAATAGATCACAAAATACATCACAAAATACATCAATACAATCATAATATTATGGAATTTGAGTAAGTTTTATTTGCGACATTATTTGTAGGACACGAACACACGGAGAGGTATGTGAAATATTCAATAACAAGTATGAAGACAAAACTCCTAGCATGTGGTACTATATCTAAAATTATTCAAAAATTTGAGGAAAGTGGACATATACGAAAACTCCCAAAAAGTGGCCGCCCTGCTATTCCAGAGCAAACAAAAACTGACATTTTTTTGTCGATGGTTGAAGACCATCATAAGGCTACTAGAGTTGTTGCAACCGAAAATCACATCAGTCAAACAACAGTTCGTAAATATTTATGAAAAAGAATAATGGCATCGCTATAAAGTACAATTGGTACAGGAACTTAACGAAGACGATCCAGATCGCAGAATGGAGTTCTGTGACACAATGTTAAATAGATTTGACAATAATCCCAATTTCTTTAATCAAATCCTTTTTTCTGATGAGGCTTCTTTCCACTTAAATGGCACGGTCAATAAACAAAACTGCAAGTACTGGTCAGATGAAAATCCTCATTGGATGGTGGAGGCACATACGCAGTATCCCCAAGAAATCAATGTCTGGGCAGGAATTATTAATAATACCATTATTGGGCCTTATTTTTGGAATAGAACCATGACAGGTGAAGAATACTGGGCGTTTTTAGATTTCGAGTCAATTCCAGAATTAGCCAGACTCTTTCCTGATGATGTAAATCATCATATCGTGAATAGATCAATTTGGATTCAGCAAGATGGAGCGCCCTTCATTATTTTCGAAGCGTTCGTGAGTTTCTCGACATTACATTTCCAAATCCTTGGATTGGAAGAAGAGGAGCTATCGAATGGCCAGCAAGATCTCCGGATGTGACACCTCTTGATTATTTTTAGTGGGGTTATTTGAAAAACAAAATGTATGTGAATAGGCCACAGACTGTCCAAGGACTAAAGACAGAATTACAGAGGAGATAGCAGTAATTTCTCCGGAAACGATGAGAAAAGTCTTGGATGAATTTTCATTCAGAATGGATTTCTGGAGGTCATATTGAACATATCCTTTAATTTTTTCTTCAGGTATTTTATTCTGTTTATACCGCAATATTATTTACAAAATAAAAATATTTTTTCTAATTTTTTAAAATTAATGGTCAATATTGGCCATTAACAGTTTGTATGCTGCATCTGCAATGAAAAACTGTAACAGAAAATTATAAAATATACGAGTTGTCCCATTTAAAAATAAATATCTTGTTCGTATATCCCAGAAACTGTACATTTGGCAACGTCGAAAATATAAAATTTGAAATTGCTGGTCCATCTGATATACATAACCAAAATTTCGTAATTGTCCCCTATCCTATGCTGTTTTTGAGTTATTAAACGTCGAATAACTTAGTTAGATTAGTTGTTTTTGTGAATACCTATCCTATAAAAGCTGACATTTTCAAAATTTTAGTGCAACATTTTTTTTTGACAAAGTAATAAATACAGTTCCTCAGATGACCTTGTTCCAAAATGCAAAATGTTCACTTCACTGAGCTTGCAGATATGCATTTTGTTTATGGAATGTGTCTTGAAAATTGAAGGGCTTCCTTGAGAAAATATCAAGTATTAAATCCGCATGGGCGACAACCTAGTTCAATGTATATCAAGACCCGTTAATGGCAGAAAATGTATCCAAATCATGTGTTCACTGGATATGTTAGGAATGACAACTTCATCCATTTCCTTTGGTCAAAGTGCAAGAACCGAAAATGATTAGAGCTATGTAATTGGGTTATCGAAAAACATGAAAATGATGCTGATGATGATTCATTAACAAAATATTGTTCACGGATGAAACAACATCAACCGGGAATGGTATTTTCAATCAGCGAAACGCACATGTACATGCAGAAGATAATCCACATGAAACTATAGAACACTTTTTTCATTATTCATTTGAAATAAATATTTGGTGTGGAGTAGTAGCCAATAACCGATTGGGATTCTTTGAAATCGAAGGAGCAAATGGACATAAATATCCCGAATTCCTGAACAATAATCTTCCAGAATTCTTGGAAGATATAAATTCACAAGATCGACGAAAAATATGGTTCATGCATGATGGTGCACCTCCCTATTACACACTGCCAGTGAGAGAATGGCTACTTCTTCATTTCAATAACAGGTGGATTGGTCGCAGCAGAGACGCACCTCCACGAAGTACAGACCTAAATCCACTGGATTTTTATGTTTGGGGAGAATTAAAACAGAAAGTTTATTCATGACCCATATACACAATAGAGGAGTTGCGAGAGAGAATTCAGGAAAAACATGGAAAGGATGCAGCTAAATGAAAATGTTCTAGGAAAACTCAAATTCATTTTTCGAAAGGGTAAGAGCTTGTATCCAAAACAATGGTGGACACTTCGAATAGTTTATAAGATAAAAAGATTTTGAAGAAATGGTTCAATAAATAGATTTTGTATTCTTCTATTTTTATTTTTTTAAATTGACATGACACTCTTTTTGTACGCCACTGTGACAACTGATTTTTTCTCAAAATAGAGCACTCATTGGAGGAAAACATTTCTGCAAGTTTGAAATACATGATAGTTATGAGAAAACGTGTATTTTATTTTCCAGTTTCAATACCTCCGCAAGAAAGCAGCCGTAAAAAAATGTATGTGAAAGTGTCATTGATATTTTTGGTAGAATATCCAGTTTTAATTCGAACCAGTGAGTAGGATTGTAAAATTCACTTCAGCCGAACGATGCTTTCATTACTAGTATGTTTGTATTGATAAAAGCGCAGTTATCTTGAAAACGGTTGGTATTTCCGGATTCAAACAGGTATACGTGTTTTACTCATAAATTTTTCTGTTTTCACCAGTGGCGTAAGAATAAGGGGAAAAAGGGACCATGATACCCTTCTTGTACGCCACTGGTGGCAACTGAAAACGTGTTTTTTTCAAAATAAATCACTTATTGAACTAAAACAATGCTTTGAAAGTAATTGAAAAATTTTAAAACTGTGGAAGTTATGAATAAGAAATACTTTAAATTTTTCATATTCATATCTCTGCAACGAACGACATTTGGGAAAAAATTTACTAGGAAAATCCTATTTATTTCTCGAGGGCAATCTTCCATTACAATTTGGCACCATTGTTTCGGGACCCCCTGTATAATAAAAAAAAATGTCTGTTTGTGCTCATAACATAAGAACGGCGGGATCGATTCGGAAATTTTCTTTCCGGAAAACGGGATAATGGGAAAACGGGATAACGGGAAAACAGGATAATGGAGAAACGAGCAAACGGAATAACAGGAAAACGGGATAACGGAATAACTGGTCATTCAATCTTGCAGAAAACTGGACTTTAGTTGTTGCACAAGATTAGGAGCGTCAGGGGAATCAAGTCACGTGACCTGCCACATGATGCACGGATGCGCGAAATGGATGCGCATTGAATGCGTTTAACCGTGTGAGTTGAGTTAAAATGTTAAATATTGTAAGGAAACAAATGACCCTCCCCAAGTAACACAGAGTCATAAAATTAACATAATGACTTCTTATGCCGTCTTAAAGACCACGTATTTGTATGTTTTGAAACAAAAAAGTTAATGTGCGTTTAATAACCTTCAGGCGTTGCTATGACGTCGTGTAGTAGATATAACGAGAGTACAATAAAGAATTCTCGGATGAATTTTGTACTGTGGTTTGTATGTAAATAAATTGTATGTGTCGTTTAGTAGAACTTGAGAGCAGTTGGTGTGAGAGGTTATTATGACAATGAACATATGTGGTTCTAACGAATAGATTTTTGAAACGTTTCTACGACTACATATTGTACTCATGTAATGTAGTTTTAGTCGTAATGATTACATTATGTATCTATGGTTAGATGTATAATTGTTGGTTATGTTATTTTTGTTGGATAGGTATATTGTGTTACGTAAGTAGAATATTCAGTTCCGTATGAATGATTAAAATGCCAAAACAAAAATCCAATCTGCCTCACAAAAAGAACTATAGCGTATAGAAAAATATAAAGAGGAAGGATGAGTGCATACCCCAAAATCAACATCTGAAATAATTAATAAGTCTATCGTGACACTGCAAAAAAATGAAGTTCATCCAATTCCTTCAATTGTTTTCACAAGGAAAGACATGAATGATATGTATGTGCACTTCGAGTGGTAAATAAAAAATATTTAAATATAACCCTTCAACATCAACATAACCCCTATTGTGAATGTCAGTTATTTTTAGCGTTTTCCATTAGGCGGAACTAGCGGAATGCTCATGCACTCAGTGTATATCCTTTTCTGTTTTGATAGCGTTACGACGTTAATACAACAAAACTTGCTACTTGTGGTCACAGCGACTACATTACAACTTTTTTATGTAAGATATTGCGATGTCTTTGAGACTTTCGTAAACTATTCTATGATAGTTCATACCGGAGTAATTACAACTTTTCGACACAGGAAGGACGGCATCCATGTTTTTTTATTGATTGATAACATCATTCTGGTAGCCATATTGGAACAAAAATATTTAAAATAAAAAATATGGGACCCTGGGTGTTATATCAATTTAAAAATCATTGGAGATGTGCTAATCAAGTATCTTTCGTAATATGGTCTACATATTTCAACGATTAATGAGAAAAATTGATGAAATATATTTTTCTGAAATGAAAAGGATATTTATCTCTCTTCATTTCGAGGCACATGAATTTGAGTAGAATTTGATTTTGATCGTAAAAATGGATTTGCTTGGTCACTATAGTTTCAGAACAATTCTTAAAGACACATAAATGAAAATCATTTTATCTCGATAACTATCACGGTCACAGATATCATGAACATGTAAAGGAAGGCTGACTTATATATTATATAAAATCTTTCGATATGGTATGGTACATATTGTATATATATTAGGAAGATTATGACCTTCATGCATAATGATATAATGACTACACTAAGACCACAGAACGACCCTTTTTTGACTGGCTTATATAGTCTATATTGGCGAGTCATTACCACTACTTTATAACGTCGATGTGACGTCCAAGAGTGTGTCGTTTTGTCGTATTGGCATACATAGCGACGACTTAGCATATTACAAGACATTAGTCTTGGACATTTGCAAAAGGTCCAGTAACGTCTGTACAACCGAATTATGACCTCTGTGTGCTACTTGGGTCACTTCACCAAATGATTTTCACTAAACTGTGTTAACAACCCACGGCACGTGATTGGTTATCAAAACCTTCTTCAAGATTATACTGGTTTCGTAAACCAAATGTAGTGAAAATCATTTGGTGAATTGATGTTTGAATTAATATAAACTCTCATCAAACATTTGCCGCGTACTTTCAAAATTATTGTGAGAAATTCCATGCACATTCCATATGATGAAAACTGGAGCCTCACTGGTATAAGTCCATCCAATATCAATTGCAGAAGCTGTTTCTATAGGGAGCGAATAAAACTCACTTCGCTAACATGAGCGTATATGGAAGAAACTGAACGAAAAATAATCTGACTACTCGTAAACATTTGTCGTCGGCATATGGTGGATCAAAGAGCCGCAGTCACGTGGACCTGAGCGTCAACTATGGCTTTTTTACAACCGATTCGTCTGGGCCAATCGTCGGACATCGATGCTTTTTATAGGCGTGTCTATACTGGAAGGTCATAGATCACGCGTTATCATTGTTTTTAATGGCTCTGAAAGATTAAAACCAGTAGCGTCTGTGGTCTTGGTTTCCGATCGAAATACGTAATGTATTTGTATAAATAAAAGCTTGTCTTCAATATACGTTTTAGGAAATTCTAGTAACCTACATCAACAATGAAATATTTTTTTTTCTTAATGTATTTGTATAAATAAAAGCTTGTCTTCAATTTTTTTTAATTTTTCATTATTTATGAAGTATTTTTGAAATCTTAAAATATCTAAATAAAATTAGTTATCTCCGCCACTCTGCTCACAGGATTTCGCCGCAAGACTTTTTTATGCTTCTGCAATTGAAGTAGGAGATTTAAGCCGGTTCTGGCTCTCCCCCCACCACTATGACGTCACGTGTGACCTTGAATGGTTGCAGGTGTGCAATGTGTGTGTGTTTGACCTTGAGATTTGACTTTGAGATTTGTCATTGAGTTTTGACATGGGGTTTCGTCGACTTTGAGATTCGACTTCAGTTTTGACTTTGAGTTTGACCGAATTCATAACATTAAGTTTTGACTTTGAGATTTGACCTTGAGTTTTGATGTTGGGATTGTTTCGGGAACCTTAAGATTTGATCTCGATGTTTGTTTGACCTTGACTAAAGTTGTGGTGTAGGCATACATATTCTGTGTAGTCATGACTCATGAATCCTTGTACTCTCCCAAACGAGGAGGGCGTTTGTCCTGTGAAAAGCTAAGAGTGAACTGCAGTATTGATAGTGCGTTGAATCAAGAGAATCTCCTCAAAATCCATACAGATTGCGCATCGCATCGGACTTGTTGTATGGTGGGTATTTCAC